>JBBPNP010000057.1:0-100270 GCA_038090955.1 Xerocomellus intermedius
CCACCCCGTCCGCCCACCCTTTTCTGCGCCAACACCCCCACGTCCACCCCATACGCATGCCCACTCCGCTTCAACGCACACGTCGGACACGCCTTGACAAACTGCGCCGTCAGCTCCTTGGGCACCCACGAATAATGCGCCCGGATCACCGCACACGTCTTGTCCCGTCCGCCGTGTCCCGCGCGGACGTGGCAGTAACAAAACACCTCGTAGAGCTGCTCCATGATCGCTACGGGCCTGTTTTCGTGCAGCACGACCGCGCTCATGCAGAGCTGCTCGTCCGCGCCGATGCCCATCGATCGCTCGAGTTCGAGGTCGTCTGCGTCCGAGTCCAGGTCTGCTGGCTCCCGCGCCTCGCCCCACCCCCACGCCGACGCCGGACGACTCAGCGAAAACATCTTGCGCACCCAAAACCGAAACTGAGGCGTCTCGACCGTACACGCCTCGGGCTGGTGCAACACGTCCCAGATCTTGTCAAACATGGCTTGCGTGATGAGCGCCTTGTCGCGCTTGCGCGGGCTGAGACTGTGTAGGTACCCGGCTTCGATGCGTTTGTACTCGGCGTAGGTGGGGAGGCCCGCGACGTCTGGTGGGAGGTCTGGGTTTTGGTCTGCCGCTGCGTCTGCGGGGTGGATGGGTGAGGCGGGTAGCACGCCCCGAGAGAGGTGTGGGTGGACCAGCGGGTTCTCCGACTGCGCAGGGCTGGCGGTTGGCGAGCGGCGGTCATACGGCCGTGACGACGTCGCTCGCGACGCGTGGGTTCGTAGACTCGCAGGCATAGCCGTCTCCGTTTTCGTTCGAGATGTCGAGGTGAGAAAAGAAAGTGGGATGAATATGTAGGTTGTGTACAGTAAGAAGGATTAGACAGGATTGTACGCTAACTCTCAGAGGGAGAGATCCTAATAACGTCTCGACGCGCCTCCAGTGGCTGACCACACCACGCGACATATCACGTGATGAAAATCAACCCCTGTCCCGAAGGGCACCGTTTATTTGCTGGAATGCCAGCGCATGTTGTGTGTCGTGCGTAGTGGTATCTATGTGCAATGTGTCCGCCCCGAAAAAAAAAAAGACAAATCGAGAGTGAGATCATAACCGCGTGGTCAGCATCCGCCATTCAGGCTGTTTTTGGGCACCGTCTGATTATATTGCGGGAATCCCCAGCTAGTCAGGTTGAAGTTGGTGTACGCTTCCTTGTACCTGCCGTCACCGCATCAGCTCGTCCTGCCTCGTCCATGGAAAAAAGAGAGACGCACGCGTCGATATAAGCAGCGGTAGGGAAATCGGGTGGGTCACATCCGATATTCTTGGCGTTCGAAGGCTGGTACACCCGAATATAGTCGATCATCATCGTCGCAGGTAGCTGAATGTTGGCAAAGTCGATCCCACCAAAGCTGACCGAAAACCCGAGATTGGCGATGATATACTAGGCGGAAAACCGTCAACGTCTCGACAGGGAGGAAAAGGACAAGATTACCATTGGCTCTTGAGGAATAGGCCGCGGGCCGATTTCCGTCAGTGGATCTGCAGCCAATCCACCGGCCATCACCGTCCAGACACGCTTGTCGTCGCTGATCCACGTAATGTACGCGTTGTCGAACCCGGGGACGTATTCAAAGCCATACACGCTGTAACACGCTGTATCCAGCTCGTAACAGTCTTGATTGGTGACCGATAAGCCACTCGTGGTTTCTTGGTACGCGCCTGGCCCAAGTTAGCACGTATCGTCCATCGTACGGTGCACGCACCGCCAATGTAGGGATTGAGGGCCGTAACATTCGGATCGTAGATGGCAAAATTGCTCGATGTGTTGAACCATTGATACGCAGCCTGCATCAAACCATCAATCGCCGTGAGAAAACACAACGAAGCGCGTTCCATACATTAAACGGTGCCCATTGCGCAGATTGAGACACCTTCAAAGGGAATCATCGTCAGAGAAACGATCAAACCCACAAGGACATGCACGAGACCTTGCCGACACCATAATCCACAGTCGCTTCGAAAATATCGATTTCAGGTGCCGAGCGACCCACGTAACTACCGTTCTTGCGAATAGGACCTGGATGGGATTCGCCAGGACACGTACACGCAGACAGACGCTGGCCCGGGAGGTAAGACTGCGCGTCACATGTGAGACAAAAGCGGCGAGCGAGTGAAAAAGATGGTCTACCAAGACACCGCCGTACAAAGGATCCCCGTTCCGAGTAGCAGCCAGAGGCAGATTCTGGCCCGGGTACGTCTGGTTCGGCAGCGTGCCCACGTCACAACTGTCATACGAATATGGCCACTGGGCAGATGAGCATGTCGAACAGAACCTCGAGAGACGACCTACCAGACCATCCAAACTCGCACCAAAGCCGGCTCGTCCCAGATTCCCCATCGTCCAGCTTTCCCAACATCAGACGCGGTCCAATCAGACGCGATCAGCACTCACACGGCAGGCCAGAGACCACTAATGACATCGGTCAGCACGGTATCACAACAAACGCATCACGCACGCACTGGACGTTGTTCGACCCCGGGAGGCTGACAGAAGCTAGCGACACGTCAGACGACGACCCCACTCGAATCGACAACACACTTACTCTCGATCAAACCGCCCGTGAAACAAAACTTGTTCCTATCATCACGCCGCTCAACGCCACCGCCTCGAACTCAAGTCACGACACTCACCATGACTGAATCTACAGCATACAGTATATGCACCGCGATCGGTCAGCACGGAGGATATGCGACTGGGACAGACATCACATACCATGCCCGACCTGTACGTCAAGTTGTGATTCGTCGCTAGATCCTGCTTGCTCAGCGTGATCGCCAACGACCCATTCTTGGTGGTCACCGCCATGGGATCGTACCACTCCAAGTCGTTCTGTCACGCCGACGAACATCAGTCCATCATCCGCCCACCCCTCGCGCACTCACCGTGCCCCAATAGTGTAGATTCGGGGCCTCCCAATAGGGATCGTCGCCCGCATAAAACGACCGGCCGTCGACGTTGAACTCGTCCGAAAAGACGAGCTCCAACGTGTCGCCGGACATGTACGACTGCTTGGTGTAGGCCTCCTTGGGGGTGGCGATGTCGATGAGGCCACGGTTGCCGGGGATGACGGGGAGCTGGCCCGTCGCGTTGATGCCACCGAGATTGAAGCCTCCCTGTGACGTCTGCTTGTGGGACAAGATATGACTTGCGACCGGAAAACCTGCCAGACGATCAGCGGCCAGAGACAGGCGATGAGCACCACGACGTACCTATACTATAAACGCCGCGTGACGATCGACGCCATCGAGAGAGGACAAGGACTTACAAGAGGGAAATGCAACCAGCGGCGAGCAAAAAGAGACATCCGAGATTGGCCACCCCGCGCGCGGTGCAGATGGTGCCGCCCTGGTCACTCTTCAAATCCCGCTTCGGGTCCGGAGTGTGTAGGTCATCGTCTGGCTCGGGTATCCCCATGGTCAGCGCCGACGCGCCCCAATCGGCAGGGTTCGGCTTGAGCGAGTACTGTTTTTGTAATTCATTTTAGTGCCACCAATAGAAAACGCGTCCCACCTTGTCGGACAGCGAGTTCTGGACGCCTCGATGGTCAGCACACCGCGAGCACGATGGCGCACAGTGGGACTCACGATGTACGGGGACGGACTGGGCGACCTGCACAACATGGGTGAGCCTGGGGAGCCCCGCTCCGCATAGTCACTTGCGCTGGCGATGGAGTCTGGGGACCTGGGACGACCGAATGGACTTGGACTCGGCGGGACCGCGAGGTTCGAGTTGGAGGTGGAGGCAATGGCACTGTATTCCTGCCTCGTGAGAGGAGTGCTCATGCTGGTGGACTGGGGTGAAAAAAGAGGGTGGAATAGTTGGAAACGGGGAGCAAAGGAATGGAATGCGAGGGAAGTGATGCCGCCAAGGAGGCATGCAAATGATACGTAACACATCGTCTACGATATTCAAGCGACGTCGTCAAACGCGACGACGGCGCTACAGAGCGCGTCGGGCGTCGGCCTGGGCGCGACGACGTCCACCCGCACCCTGAGCGTGTCCCGCAGAAAGGACGCCGTCGTGGGGCCAATCACGGCCACGCTGAGCGCGTCGAGGGGGAGCATCTCGCGCAACACCGGCGTGACAAACGCGGCCGCAGACGGCGCGAAATACACCACCCAGTCTGCCAGCGAAAAAACATGAGACGTGCCCGTGCCCGCGTGCGTGTGTGACTTGCCTGCCGGGGCCCGCGCCAACGCAGCCCGCAGATCGTCCCGGAACGACGACGACCCCGTCGTGCCGTACACCTCGAGCGTCTCCAGCGCGACCCCCCCAGCACCGAGCATCCCCGGGAGCGTCTCCCGATTCTTGTCCCCCGTCAGATACAGCATCCGCCGCCCCTCACAACCCTCCCCCAGGATGAACCCCGCCAGCCGCTCCGCCGTGCCCGCCTCTGCACCCCCGCGAACCTGGTCAGGGGCGAGATGCACCATCGTCGGGAACGCAGTGCGGATCTGCAACGCAGCCGCCGCCGTCGCGTCCCCGACGACGTAAAACGGGACCGTCCGCCAGTCCGCTGAGATGCGTGAGACCGCGTGATCGTACCATCGCACACGACACACCTTGGATCGTCGGCGGTATCGATCGGAGGGCGTCGCACCACGCCTCGACAGCCCGCTTGCTCGTCATGATCACCCCAGAAAGACCCTGCGGCCCACGGACGATCTTGTCCCTGAGCACGTCGACGTGGACGAGCACCGTCTCCAGCACGGGGACGGACAGCGGCACATACCCCCTCGCCTCGAACGCGGCCTCGTACCGATCTGGTCCATCCTCTGCAGGCGCTCTCAGCAGCAACACGTTCTTCATCACGACAGATTCGAATGGACATTGGCACTCCGCGACTTGCATCGGCCACCATCATCATGCCTGACCTCCTCGCTTCGCCCCTGGTCACCACCCTCCTCTCCAGGTCACCTCCACCGCTCACCGCACGCAAAGTCTGGCGCACCAACCTCACCCCTGAAATTGACCAGCTCAACGCCAGCCTCAACGTCCGTGCAGGTACGCCCACGATCGACCCTACGCCCCATCTCACCCTGCAACGCACAGCCCTTCACCTCCGATGCTTGCCACAGTCTTGCTCAAACACAGGAAGGCGACCCGTACTCGGACCACCTCCATGGCATCGCACACAGACGTGAACCAGACTACTCGAATTCCAAGTGAGCGTCGGTGCATCTCCGACAGCATCGCCAGCTAATCGGGTCAGATGGTGGATCGGCCGTCTTTCTCATCCCCACCTAGCAGAGATATACGTGCCAGATACGGCCAGTGCATCATTGTCGCAAGCAAAGAAGGCGGCAGAGGAATTCGTTGATGCGGTCCAGAGAGCAGATGCCTCTGGTCAAGGAATCACACAACTGGAACAGCGTCAGTGGGCAGAGTTGACGACGCTGACCAAGATATTGATCGAGAAAGGGCACTGATAGTGTACGACGTGTACAGATTCTACGCGTTTCCTCCAATGACTCTAATGACGTTTTCGTATACCGTAAAGACGATTCCACCACTCATCTGCAGCGACAAGTCATTCTGTGCACGAGCCGACATCCAACTAGACCACTCACCACCAACCGCGCAAGCCTTGGTGTCGTTCCGGTCCAGAACCGTAGCAAACCTTCCTCTGTCAGGATCCGGTAACCACAATGGAACGAGTTTTTATACTCTCGAGGAGCATTGAGAGACTGCATGCGCGTCTTGATGACACTGTTCCACACGTCAAACGTGCGTTGGAGCATGAAAAGGACACAAGACGTACTCGAGGGGTTGCGTGACATATACCGTCACGAGACCTGCAATGGCACCGATACCAAACGTAATCCCGGTTGGAAGCTGTTGTCCCGGACGTGCGGTGGACTGAACGAACTGCTTGAGGGTGGTATAGGTCGTGAAGCGAACAGCCGAATTGGCGCCTTGTCGCATCATCTAGACGAGATGCAGGTCGTGGAGGGCACAGGTATATGTAGTGGACGTACGACGGGGAATAGACCTCGGTATATGCCCGCAATACCTTCTTGGCGTACGATGGAGGTGGTGCCGTGTACGAGACCGCGGTATTGGGGATCCGGACGCTTGGCATCGTCGATGAGTTTCGTTCTAGAGCATGGGTGTTGGCGGGCAAGCAGAACGGAACGTGGATACGCACTTGATCGTTTCGGACGGGGTGACAGCGATGATGGCCTCCATCATCCCCGCGCCCAGGCCAGCTAACCGCACGATGAGTCACGTGGACAGATGGATGCAGGACTGCACTGACCGAGGAGACTTTTTGGCGCGCTGACTTTGCCCTGTGGGGTGTGAGAAGGCGAAACGCAGAGAGAGAGGTGCCGACCTCTGAGTCTGCCAAGATGCTTTTGAAGTGGTCATAGCTCACGAAGCGGACGCCAGCCTTGACGGCGTTTCCGACGACAAGCGCCGAACAACCCGAATAGAGACCGGTGAAGCCTTTCTCGCGGACGGTCGTGCGGAGGATGGTCAGCGGTGATTCTCGCTGGTACGGTGAGCCCGAGGGTGCAGACAGACGGACATGGACGGACCTGGCCACCGAACTGGGTGCGCGTCTTTACGAACTCGGTGGGGTAAGTCACGAAACTTGCTAGACACGTTGAGCGAGCACGCCCCCAGCGAGACCGAGCACGTACGCTTCGATGGCGCCCGCCGTCGTCCCGGCAATCAGCGAGTGCAGTGGGTGTTCCTTCTTGCTCGTCATGGTCAAAAGACGACACGGCCAATTTAGGAAATTGCCAAGCGTGGAATGTCTGACGCAAAGAATGACATCACACCAAATTGACCACAGATAAATACGAGCGACCACTCCGGGGTTCAGCATCATGTCTGCCCCATTCCCCACCCCGCAACTCCACGACCCGTCCCAGCCGCCCCCAGCTCCCGGGACAACCGCAGAGCCTGGCCACTTGGCCCCTCAGCGTGCCCCAGCCCAAGGCTCTCCGAGGACTGCGTTCAACTCTGAACGTCCCTTGGGCGTCGCCCCCGTTCCCGAAGGTCGGTTCTTCCCGGTATCCACAACTCAAGGACGCTAACTCGTTCTAGGTGGCGTCGCGATCGGCGGTCAACCAAACTTGCCCGAGGGACACGCCAACATTGGAGACAAGATCGTAGGCAAGACGCAAAAGGTGGGTTTCACGGTCTCCAGTCGTCCCGTCCATCTGATATCTCGCCAGGTGATTGGAAAGTACACTCACAACCCTGATTTGCACGAGAAGGGCGAACTTCGTGAGACTGGTGGCAAGGCTGCCGCAGAGGGTCGTGCGCGTGCTGCCCACGACTAGGGTTTCGCTGTACGATGGTGTTGTAATATGGACTATTTGTAATTGATTGATGGTCAATCCAATCAAGACCAGAGACTCGACATCGACAACTGCACATGCGAATTTGGCCGGTTCCACCCCCAGGCATCTATATCAAGTAGATCCTGACCTAACCCAAAACGTGTAATGTCAGTAACAAAGGCAAGTATTGCAATCAACACTCACGGACTCCGACTCAAACCATGAGATCCCTAAATTGAACGCACAGCCCCGTCGTCGCCGGGGGTCGTGTAGTTCGAACATGGGACGGAGAGCTTCACGGACAAGTGTTCCGAGCATCCACGACATCCAGCTGGCGTCTTCAAGCCCACCACACAAGAGTACCCGGGCAATTGAACTCGATGCTCTTCGAGACCAGGTCATCGTTCGCAACGAGCAGGGAATATCCTTGCGCAAATTGAGCGACTTGTTGGGTTGCCAGTGGTCCGACCAGGTGGAGACACAAGAGCCCCCGAAAACCGTTTGGGGAAAGTAAAGTGGCATTGAGTACCATCGAGAAGCTTGAATAGGAAGCGAAGCGCCATCCCGGACACAAAATTCGGATTTCTCTTCAGCCGAAGGAACTCCGTCAGCTCGCGCTGGTGGAAACATACCGGATGTTCCGAATACGAATACTTCCAACCTTTGATGAGCTTCTAGAGCCTCCTGAGGAAAGGAAATCAGAGAAGAGGCACCATCTGGATTGGATGGAGGTGACGAGGCAACTGTTAATGCCGTGCGTCGGGAGATGGTTTTTGCAAGTGGCGACGTCATAAATATCGACGGCGAGGTGATGTTGATTATATTGTTACTTTATCTTTTGCCACCCCCGCACCAAGCTATACGACGTGACCAATCCAACAGACATCTTCATACCTGTCTCGAATTCGGGTCGACACTATCGAGTTCCCTAGGTGATCATTCAGCATTCATTACATCTTTAAGGGTGGGCCGTCAATCGGAACGGTCTCCAAAGGTGGGCTTGAAGCAGTTTGTGAAAGTAATGGCCATCGCAAGATTTTTACCTTTTGTCACAGCAAAGGAAATCGTGGACCCTGTGCGTTTGAGTCGGGGACTCTGCGACGACCAGCACACACCTCCTGCACATAATGATAGGCGGTCGTACTTTACCGCTTCTGATCAACGAACGAGGCGAGCATTCGCGTTCAATTTTGTCCATCTGATTCTCTTCGTTCCCTTGTCGACTTCCAAATGCGGTACTGGTAAACTGAATTATTCATCCGCACTGGCAGCTAATCTGGTTAGTGTCGGTCTTTGTTGGTTTCGTTATGGTTATGTCCCGATCAACCTACACTCTTTGTCCTTCTCTTCGCCCCCGCGTCGACTTCCAATTGCGGTTCTGGTAAACTGAATTATTCATCGTCGCAGGTCAGTTACCGAGCTAACATGGTTAGCGGGACACGAAATGCCAAATGACGTGAATACCCATGAAATTCTCTTGAGAGTTCTGATGCTGGCGGCCTAGTATAGACCGTCTTCCTTACTGGCACTTTACGTCGCCTCGTTGCATGCACCGTGACGGTACTCGGCCCTTCAGACTTCATCCCGGAATGGACGTTGCCAAGCCCCTGAATCGGGTGAATACTTCTCTTGCACGAGTACTTACCCGCATGCGTTAGGCTAAAAGCGTACTTTGGGAAGCGAAGGGAAGGGGAGGATTGAATGCTCACCTCAAGGCTTGGTCAGCGATCAGATATGACCGCCTGGGCTGTCGCAATAATTCAGTTTACCAGTACCGCAATTGGAAGTCGACGCGGGAGCGAAGAGAAGGACAAAGAGTGTAGGTTGATCGGGACATAGCGAGGCTAACAAAGACCGACAGACTAACCATATTAGCTTGGTGACTTACCTGCGACAATGAGGCTGCTTCTCTATCGTTCGCGGGTACTACCGATGAGCACGTTTCCCGCATCGTTCTTCGCAATTAGAAGGTGCTTGGGGCTGCTATCATTGTGTGCAGGAGCTCGAGGGTGCTTGTCGTCACAGAGTTCCTTGACCAATGACGACTGATGCCAGAGGTACTGGATCCACGATTTCCTTTTTCGTCACAAAATGTGGATCCAACTTATACCACAGCTTATACCCACTCTTCACAGGCGCCACATGACTTTGTCCAAGAATTTCCCCTCCAATTCCACAATAATTGGTGTTGTCACGTCTGAGGCCACCTCTTCGTTTCACTTTGATATACGTATGTCCCCACCTTATTACCAATTTACCATCGCCTTCCGTGATCGGACATTTTTTCTAGATTCCCACATGGTACCCTCCAAGTCGCACCATGCGTCGCATTCCTTCCTCAGAAGGTTTGAATGCATACTTGCAGAAACTCGGAACCTTGATAGCTGCTTTCCACAGATGGCCAGTCTTAAATAATGCAATGAAAAGGTATAAATTAGGATTAGTATGGAACTTTGTCCGAATCTGTCTCAATTCGATGCCAGTGTGTCTCATTGTAAGTGGGTGTTCTGGATACTCTGAATGCTCATTGCTCCCAGGCAAGTGACTATGCTGATAGTACGAAATGATGGGACGATTACTACTAGTAACTTTCCTTGAAAGCAGCAATTACCGGTGGGGCCATGCTAGGAGGCTGATCACAATTATAGAGCACAAAACTGATCGCATTGCCTGACTCACAAGTCCAAGTCAGGTGAGCTGCGAGCTAAAACGTAATTGCTCAGTTTACCTTAAAGCCACTCCTCGCCTCGGCAAAGATTCTGTTCTATTCGTGTCCTGGTGCGGAGACAGTGATAACCGGAAGCGAGTTTGGACCGTGCGCATTGAATTGAGTTCCACAGAAACCTCGAGGCAGTCGGATCACTTGTCTGGCGTTCATGTCCTCGATGAATGGCCTAACTTTAAGTTGTCTAGGCGAACGCTTCGGAGGGCAATGCAAATTATTCCGAATCTATTACAGGGTACGAAGCCTGTATCCCCGAGCCTCAAGGGCCACCAAAAACATTCACTGGAGTGTTGACATGCCGCAGTGCAAGATCGCCCTTCAGCCACATTTCTTGTGTTCGTGTCGCTTTCTGCTCGCCAGCCAATACTCAGGCATGAAGTCCGAGTCAACTGGATATTGGCTAAATAAATGGCTATATCAAGCTTTAGTCGGCCACCGTTGACAGTCTATTTCAGAATGGTACAATCAAGTGATCCAGTTTGGGTACTTAACTCGGTTCAATGGGTGCGCCTGTAAATTTCCTAGTGGATGACTTGATTGCGCCACGGATCCCCTTTGTCTCCCTGCGGTCTTACAACTTCACGTCCTGAGTTTGCATGCATCAATATCAATTTACCGAGGAAGATCAACCGGGCGATAAAAGGGAATGGTGGAGTAGCCCGTTGCTCGGTTCACGGCGCACGCCTGTTGAACCGAATTACCGAATAAGAAAATTTGGATTGCCTCGCATTAATTGTAGCCTGATTGACCGGTCAGCGGTGGTAATTGGACGTAGGTGGGTGAACGTATTAGGGCTAACTGTTTTAAGTAAACTATATTGGTCTCTGGTACTTCAAGTTGCAAACACCAGAGAAGGTCTTGAAACTGTAGTCACTTCCGGCTTAGAATTTGCGTTTAGAAGTCCCGGTAGAGCTACTTACGTAGAACAAATATTCTGGAGGCTGCGGTGACCTCAAAGTTTCTGTGAGCAGGATTACGAATATCCACCCTCATTGTCGATTGATTGTACTGACTGAAATGGATATAGCCTCCGAACAATTACGCTGGATGCTGTCCCTGGAAGGGGTGCCAAGCCTGAGGATCGAGAAAGAAGATGCTTACTGTCTTTGCGCCAGGACACGAATATGATTGAATCTTTGCCGAAGCGAGCAGCGGCTTTGAGGTAAACCGGTTAGTCAGTTTCTGGGTCGGGCGAAGAGTCCAAGACTTATAAAAGGGTCCAATCTGATCAGTAACTTCACTCGGTAGAGTCTTCACCTCCACAGACCAAGCACCTCATCTTGATCATGTTCGCTCGTCTTACCTCCGTTTCCATTGCACTAATTGCCATGATTGGTGCCGTCGCCGCTGCCGATGATGTCTGCCCGTATCAGGAAGTATGCTGCTTGACGAGTAGCATCGAGAAAGTAGGTTGTGGTTTCGTCTACTGTTGAGCCATGTTGACGTGCGCGTGACCAGACCCCTGATGGTTGCTACCAGGCATCAGGCTGTCGAGCTCTCCCCGGCCCGTGGTGTGACGGGGCCTACATGGGGCTCTGCTGCGAAGATTTTGTGAGTAGCCAAACCTATGGCTGACAACTCTTGCAACGAGATTGTGTGACTTGCGGCATATATAGGATGCTACCGCTCGCACCGCATCCAAGTGCTTGGAACCCACCCAGGACTGAGTGCATGCCTACCTCAGCGTTGTCGAGAGGGATCCAGGTCGTGGAATGAATGGTGCTTTTTGTGTTTCCAGCTCCTAGGTCATCCATAGGTTGTAAAGAATATGTAGTCGCGTCAGATTCGAGTAACGAGAATTGTGAAAATCAGGTTTTCGCCTGCGGTCCTCCGTGACAACTTTATCCAAGCGGGGCTTGGTAGTATGAGATGATCACATCCACTTGCCAAGGACTCGGAGGTGCTAATGGTCAGAGAAGCAGCACGAATTGCAACGAAGGAACGCAATTGTCGTGGCAATGAAGCTTGTAGGATTCCTCAGGGAACAAGGCTTTAGGAAACAAGGTAAGGTTGTTGCAATGCTGTGGACTTCCTTCCTCGATTAGTAAGGGGGTCATAAAACTCCCATGAGAAGATAGACCATCTCCATAGGTGAAGAACATCAGGTGTGCGCGGATTTCGTCCCCCGCGTCATGTTGGAGTCTTTTTACTACTGTGAGTATGTCGACACCGTTGAGGATGTCCAAATAAAATGCAAACTGGTAAGCGCATTCCTTCTACCTAGTTACCCATAGAGATGGTCGATATACGAATCGTTCGACAGGACAGGCTCCTGCGCCCGCGCTGCCTTGACCCCTCCAACAGCATATCTAAGCCCTCCATCTCCCGGGCCTTGTGGCGTTTCGTCCTCGCGGACTCGGAGTGATCGCCGGCGACGCACATATTGAAGGGACCATGTGTCGACGCCAACGTTGTGAAAGCGGAAGGTCGACAGGCTTCTTCTGACAGTAGCAGTCGACCTCGGAATCAAGAGTATCGAAATTCAGATATCGTTAGTGTAGTCGCCTGAGATGATCAGTACTTGCAAGTGGTGTGTGAAATGTACAGTTGGTTGCTGTCCATCGTGATTATTCAAAACTTGAAGGTGAACTTGACAAATCAAGCTTTGCGATCTTCGTCATACACATCAAGCACTCTCTGCGCTAGTAACGGGAGAATGGTCGACATGCGAGAATCGTCAAATAGCAGCGTCCAATCAGACAACTTTGCTCAGTTGCCACTGCCTTGGCCGCATCAGCGCCTCGCCTTTCCGACTGAACATATACACCTTTCCGACATACAAGTTCCCCACCCCACCAGGGCCTCTCTATCCGATCACAACCAGAGTCGTCCACAAACTCTTTCTAAACAGCTGGTATGTCAATGGACGAGAGCTTTTTTAACATCCCAACAGAGGGGGCGCGTTTCCGATTGAAGGCGCGTGACAGCAAGCACGTCATATACTCGCGGCAAGAGCCCGAACCCGAGGTCGGGCACTACCTCGGCCAAGCGTGCAACGACCAGATCTTCACGTTGATCCATGGCAAGTACGACCGCAAGGGACTCTATGCCATCAAGAGCTGGGCATGCGGCAAAGTCCTCTTCTCGCGCTACGTCACGGCCAGGTATTCTAGAGTGGGCCACATTGACGGAGACGGAGACTACCCCGACAAGTAGGCGCTCACTTCCCCACCAAGCAGAGCTGACAGTACGGCTGATCGTCACGTATCACGTAGCTGGTTCGAGTTCGTCCAAGACGATCACGACAAGGAGTCCTTTCGCATGTACTGTCCAGCGTCGGACAGCGTTCTCTACTCTCGTACTTCACCAGCCCCTGGATAAGTGCAACAACCAATTGTGGCGTTTCGTCCTCGTGGACTAGGAGTTGGCAGTCGACAGCGATGAAAATGCGAGAAATGCTAACACTATGGAAGCCGATAAAGTTGACGGGCTTCTTCTGACTGTAGCAATCAGGCTTGACCCATCGGGAGACTGGAGTCCCAGAATTCAGATACCGTTGGTGTATGAAGCGTGAGATCAGCACTTGTGTGTGGAATGTTTAGTTGAGCAGGCGTCGCAATTACATAAATAAAAGCCAAGCTCGATACTGTCGACACTAGATGCGTGTTCATACGTTCAACCTCGTACAGTGTATGCTCGCAAAAGGGAGCTGTCAATGAGCTGAAATTTGGTGGCCCTTTGTTGCATAAATATCCTCGCTCTCGAAATTCCAGTCATCAAGCGTGGCATACACTCATAAAAGACATTCTACACAAAGCGATCAATAGAAGGACGGGGAAGGTACTCAATAATTAATCAACGCCTGACAGTCCAAGAACATCGTCCGATGGAATGTGTGTCCGATATCCAGCCCCGCTCACTGACCCTCGGGCTTCTTGCTCTTGGTCGTGGGGGCTGTGAGGCTCTTGTGAATGAACGGCAAGACACCACCCCCCGCGATCGTCGCGCGTACGAGGATATCAAGCTCCTCGTCGCCACGAATCGCCAATTGCAAGTGTCGTGGTGTTATACGCTTCACACGGAGATCTTTTGATGCATTGCCTGGGCACCAGAGCTACATCAGCACCAGAGGCGGTATGACAGGCATGTCCAACACACCTGCCAGCTCAAGCACTTCGGCCGTGAGGTACTCTAGAATCGCACTCGTATATACCGCAGCTTTCGCACCGATCCGCACGTTATGTTGCGTGCGTTGTTTCAAATAACGATGAATACGACCGACAGGGAACTGGTGTACGTGAGCATGCGCGAACGAGGAAAAAGGGGTAAGTGGGACATACCTGAAGGCCGGCCTTCTGACTCCGCGTTTGTATCGTGCGGGGCGCTGCCGTCGCGCCGGAGCCTGCTGCGCCACCCTGATCGAGTGCGCCTGTCTTTGACTTTCCGCCTGTCGCTTTGGGGGGCATTGTTGAGAGATGATGATTGTAAGAAGTCAAGGCGCGTCTTGCTTTAGGGTCGGCCATTCGGTGTTGTTGATTGCGACGCGTGTCATCACGTGAATCCTGGCGTTTATCTATGCGCTCCCGGTTTGGGTGGGAGGTTATAACTGCGTTCCCAGGAACGATGTCCTTGTTCTGAATCTGGACTTCCATCCGACTATACCCGAATTCACGATCGAGTCGCTCGTTTTGCGAGTCCACCCGTCATCGTCTCGTGGCCCATCGATGTCCCATATACTTGTTTGCCCATTGTGTAGCTGACCAAGAGATTCGAAACGACCGTTGGGGAGGTGGATAAGACGAGCTCGTCTTATCAGAATCCCTGCGCAAAGCCATAAGGCATTGGGCCTGACAGCACTATAAACGGGAATGCAAATTACAATGCGACTGATCCGCGGAGTGCTTTTGACATGTTCGAATTCTTGAAACTTGTCACCATAGCGAACAGGCACAGCACCCGTGGTCTAAGTGGGATCCAGGAACAACGGGGAGCCCATAAAAATAGCGGCAGGTTGCGACGCCACACTCCTTCCTTGACCCACCCCGCTGCCGCCTTGCTGCAGTCTCTTTTTTCCATCCTAGCTTTTCCTAACCACCTACATGCTTTACACTGTTGTGAATGCCCGCCCTTGCTATGTACAGCAGAGTGATCTCTGCTGTGTACTGCAGGCGTGTGCACACATTATCTTGGGGCACTCACAGTTCGACAGGTCACGAGGAGGCTACCTCACACATTGTTATATCCTTTTGTGCGAAGGAGAAACAGCCATTCATGGACAGGTCAGCCCCTCATTAATCTCTGACTTGGACCCTTTGTGGTGCCGGTCCGGTCATGGATGATTGCCCTATCATAGGCCCATTATAGTTCACAGTCTGCGGGTAGCGTACTTGGCCTTGGAGCAGCATTGTCGAGGGCCGATCGACCAAGGCTGACCTGTTTCACCCAAGCCTTCCATTCCACCCCGACTCGGGCTTTGAGCCTTTGCACGATCTGGTCATGGATGATTGAACCATAGCTATTATTGGTCACCATGCCAGTCTGCGACTAGCGTGCTCTCGACCTTGGAGCAGCATTGTCCAGGGCCAGGGCTGACCCATTTCGCCAAGTCCTTCCCTTTCACCCTGACTCGGGCTTTGAGTCTGGTCATGGATGATACCATAGCTATTATTGGTCACCATGCCAGTCTGCGACTAGCGTGCTCTTGGCCTTGGAGCAGCATTGTCCAGGGCCAGGGCCAGGGCTGACCCGTTTCGCCAAAGCCTTCCCTTTCACCCTGACTCGGGCTTTGAGTCTGGTCACGGATGATTGAACTATGACCTATTATTGCTCACATTGCCAGTCTGCGACTAGTGCACTCTTGGCCTTAGAGCATTGTCCAGGGCCAAGGGCCAAGGCCCAAGGCACCCGTTTCATTTAGCCGCGCTAATGCCCTCCCTTTCACCCCGGTTCGGTCTGCCGCTCTGATAACGGCCCACCAATTGAGATATCTGCCAGATTAGTTGGCATGGTGATGTCTTATCTATAGCCGCAAGCGGAATGGATGAGGCCAGCCATACGGCGAGCATGTGGTGCGTACCATATGCTAGCTATGCGACGGCTGTGTGTTCTCCGGTATAGCACGGACCGAACCCTCGTTGACGGCGACGGGAGGTCAAGCATTCTACCAGTAAGTATTGCGAAGTATGGAGGAAGAAAGGGATGGTGGACTTGCAGCGGTTTTGTCGCATTTGGGTTGAGTGTCCTGACGTGAGTGAGATTACCCACTGGCAGTTCGCCGCCCAGGGGGCAGGTGGAGCTGTCAATAGTTGATGGACTCCTGCCAGTGAGGATGTAGTACCTGGGCAGTCTGCCTTATTGAAACCTCAAGGTGAGTAATGGCCCTGGCGACCACCAGCGGTCAATCTCTGATACCCGCTCTGGCCGGATGACGATATGGGTCGGAGTCCAGTGGGGCAATGGCAAAATCAGCGCAGCAGGTCGTCCAACTCAATGGCGAAATCAGCTCAATCACTCTGAGAAAAAGACACAGCAAAAAAAATCACATTGCCGAACCGGAGATAAGACAGATAAAAGCTCATTAGACTCATCCAGTCTGTCCAGCTCGTGCGTCAACCATGGAGAAGTCTGTAGGCGACTCCAGCTCACGGAAGTCAGCAGACGGCCAGGGACGCTATGGAATACAGATAGGGTACAGGCTCCTCTCCATCCCAGACGTCCGCACGTTCATCTTCGTTGACTTCTTGGTGCCAACAGGTATCGCACTCTTTCAATTCGCGTGGATGAAAAGGTTGCAGGCGATGCAAAGCCCAAGAAATCCGCTGACCCTGCAGATGCCATTGCTGCCATCGACGTCCACCTTATCCCCACAGACGAAGTCTATGTTCGTCACTCGTGCAGCCCCTCCGTCGGTCTCGAGTCTGCTGCGGTCGAACGCAGATTGAAAGACGGCAAAAACATTATTAGCCCCCCTCCTACCAAGTACTGGCTGAAGGCGCTCAACTACGTCTTTGGAGGCTTCAACTTCCTCATGTGGATTGCATTCGTCGTCACGATTGTAGGTCTCCCCATCTGCATCCGCCATATTCCCATCAATAATGAACGACCTTCTAGCTCTCCTACAAGCCCTTGGGGCAGCCCCCGACAGCTTTTAACCTCGGCGTCGCTGTTCTCCTCGTAAGCGCCCCCTCTGCGACTCCCCTTCTTTATTCTCAGTATAGTATCATGCCCCTCGTAGATGCTTGTCATCGTCGTTTCCACTACTTTTTACGCTTTGGTAGACTGGAACGCGAACCGCATCATGAAGTCCATCAAGTCTCTCATTGCTCACGAAGCTGCGGTCATACGCGAAGGTAATCAACAACTCGTCGCCGCAAACGACATCGTTGTTGGCGACATTGTCGTGCTCTCTACTGGTGATCGTGTGCCTGCCGATCTGAGGATCGTTCAAATGTCTTCTGATTTGCGTTTTGACCGGTCTCTTCTTACCGGTGAAAGGTCGGTTCAACTGGTACTCTCGAAATGACGATAACGCTGATCCCTAGCCTAGTGATATGATTCCGGGATCTCTTGATGCTACCTCCGACAACGCCCTTGAGACACGCAACTTGGCTCTCACTTCAACGTTCGTCACGCAGGGCACTTGCCTTGGTGTAGTGTTCGCCACCGGTGATCGCACTGTCATGGGGCGCTTGGTCCGCATGTCTGGCGAGACAAAGTTCAAGCTGACAACCATCCAGAAGGAAATCTGGTTCTTTACCAAAGTCATTTCCACCTTGGCTCTGTCACTCTTTTGCTTTTCGCTCCTTCTGTACGGTGTTTGGCTTCGCAAGAGTTATCCAGGATATGAGGGCATCAGTGTGGCCATCATCAATTCTATCGGGTGTTTGACAGCATTCGTGCCCCAGGTGAGTCTTTCTATTTGGAATAGTGCACCAAGATACTTAATCTCCTCATACCCAGGGTCTCCCCGTCTGTGTCGCTCTTTCGTTGACTGTGATTGCACGTCGCATGGCCAAGAGAAACGTCCTCGTCAAAAACTTGGCGACCATAGAGACACTCGGCTGCATTTCTGTTTTGTGCTCTGACAAAACTGGTACTTTGACCGCGGGAAAGATGGCAAGTCGCACTGGCGTCCCTACATGAATAGTGCGCTAACTCTTCCTCTAGGCTGTTGCATCTATTGCGTTCCTTGATGCCTCGATTAAAGCCGACGAGATTGACGGGCTAGTAGCGGAAGCGGTTGACCCTCGGACATACATTGGCCTTGATGCCATGCACAAAGTCACCAGACTCTGCAACGGCGCGAAGTTCGACGCTGCGACTGCCAGTCGCCCAGTCGCGGAGCGTGTCGTCAAAGGAGATCCCACCGATACTGCTCTTCTCCGCTTCTCTGATGCGCTATCAGTTCCCAGCCTCAACATCAATACCTCTTCGCTCTTGGACAGCTCCAGACGTCTATTTGAAATCCCGTTCAACTCCAAGAACAAATGGATGCTTTCGGTCATTGAGGTCAACGATATGGTCGATGGTGATATCAACGAAAAGAACAGTAGAACCTGGATGTTTGCCAAGGGCGCTCCCGACATCTTGTTCCGCTCTTGTAGCACGGTCATGAGGTCGAACGGCTCTGTTGTGCCGTTTGATGCCTCGGCGAAGGAACAACTCGCCGTCCTCCAGAGCGCATGGTCGAACGAAGGCCAGCGTGTCCTTGCATTGTAAGTTCATTGTTTCGCGTGCAGGCGTGTTCGCTCAAGAATAGCATAGATGCCGCAAACCGCTTGAGGTGTTCAAGGGTGACCTGCCCCCGAGTGATTTAGAACAGGTCATGTATGGTGAGATGCAAGACCTGACATTGGTCGGACTGGTCGGCATCCGTGATCCTCCCCGCCCCGATGTTCCCGTGGCTATTAACGTCATTCGGAAAGCCGGTGTCCGGGTATTTATGGTCACCGGCGATTTCAAATTGACCGCTCTGGCAATCGCTCGTCAGGTAGGCCGCCGCTGTTGCCTATGTTTGCGGTGTCCTTACTGACGCAATGCTCGTCTAGGTCGGTATTGTCACGCAACAATGTATTGATACCGTCGACGACGTTCGTGAGGCGAAATATCCAGAGGGAATTCGCCCGTCGTTGATCAAGCCCTCCGATGATGATCCTATCCGCACCCTCGTTCTAACTGGAGAAGATGTTGCTACCCTTACCCCTGCCGACTGGAACGTGATTGTCGGATCTTACACCGAAATTGTATTCGCGCGCACGACCCCCGACCAGAAAATGTCCATTGTGGAAAACATCAAATCTCGCGGGGACAATACTGTCGCAGTCACCGGTGACGGTGTCAACGATGCGCCGGCGCTCAAGGCCTCTGACATCGGTGTCGCCATGGGAAGCGGAAGCGATGTTGCAAAGGAAGCTGGTGAGTCTTGTTTAACCTTTCCATCGTCATCCCTAGTTAACCCCAACGATGACGGTAAGCCGCACTCATCTTGCTCAACAATGACTTTTCATCCATCCCCGTGGCCATTGAAATGGGCCGCTTGGTATTTGACAACCTAAAGAAAGTGACGCTCTATCTTATGCCGGTACGTCACTGTCGACGCTCAACCTGACATGCGAAAACTTAGCTGTCCCCCAAGGTCGGTTCATACACTGAATTCATGGCGGTGCTGTCCAATGTCTTGTTGGGAATGCAAATTCCTTTGAGTTCGTACCTGCAAGTCTGTTTCTCGATCGCAAACGACGTCGTGATGTCCATCTCTCTGATGTACGAGAAAGCGGAGGCTGACCTCATGGTACGAAAACCGAGGAATGCCAGGACGGATCGTCTCACAGACTGGCGGTTGTTCGTCCAAATCTACCTGGTTAGTCATTGCATACGTTCCAAGAGTATAGGCTTACTGTCAACCAGTTCATCGGGCTCATGGCTTGGCCCTGCTGCATGGCCATGTGGTTCGTGTACATGGATCAGAATGGCCTCGGTTTCTACGACGTCATCTTGACCTACAACAAGTGGGGAGATGGTTGGAAGGGCAAGTCGGCCGATGAACTCGCGAACCTCGTCAACACCGGGCAATGTATCTAGTGAGTGATCCTCTTCTCCTCGGCTGCTCCTCCGTTGACCCGGAACAGCTACGTGACCATGGTGTTTATTCAATACGGCGTCCTTCTTGCTATCCGTAACAGGAGAGTTTCACTCTTGCAGTCGAATCCGCTCTGGGGACCAAGGAAGAACCTGATTGTGCCCGTTGGGATGGTTGGTACGGCTCTGATTGCCATTGTCAATCAGTATGGGCCTGGGCTTCAGAAGGTCTTCTACACCACACCGATCCCCGCTATGTTCTGGGGCCCGCCTTTCGGCTTCGCGCTTGCAATATTGATCGTTGACGAACTCCGTAAGCTGCTCGTCAGGACCTACCCCAAAGTAAGTCACGAGTGTGCATGCAACGATGTCATCTAACCGCGTTCGACCAGTCGACCATTGCCAAGATGGCTTGGTAACATACCGGGCATGGCAGCGTTAAGTTGCCATCGGGATTAACAAGATCACATTTATCCTTCTTGTGTTATATTTAGGAAGGGTCTGTAACTATACATCATGCATTGTAACATGTTTAGAGTAAATGTTCATTTGAAGTTGATGTTGTCCGCGTACCTGTGCCCTATGAGCACGTACCCCGATCAGTGCCATCCGTTGGGATAGATAACGCAGGGTGTTTTGAATGAAATCATTCGGAACCCGATCAAAAACACAATCCAGTGACAGCGGGGAATTTAATCCTGTCTGACACAGAGTTTGATGAGCTCCACTGACTCCACCGACGCCGACGTCATTTTGCTTTGTTCTGGTCGCCGCCGCATCTGCTATTGACCGAAGCGAGGGGGTTCTGCTCACTGCTGCCCATCGGAACAGCCTACGAGTCCTGCGGGCTGTGAAGCCCCGAAGTGTGGAAATGGTTCGGATGGGTTCCTAGCGGAATTTTTAGTAGTAGCTGGTGCAGGGTGCATTTTATACAGAAATATGACCCTCCTCCGTCGGCGACGGAAGTGGAGGTATTTTCGCGAGTGGGATGACTCTTCGACGATCCGATCTCATGCTACTATGTAGTTTACCTCAGAGAAGCTGCCGGCCTGAGCCCGCTTTCCAGGAATAGGTTTGCGTTTGTGTTGGGACTCCAAGGCACGGAGGAGGGCTTTTTGCTGCTAGCGCGAATACCGCGCAAGTCAGAAAAGTCGATCGCGGTCCGGAGTGGCGTGACTATCAACGAATGATGACCCAGGTACTCATTGCGAATGATGTGAGTCGTACATGTCAGTGGCGCGGGGCCTTCAAGCACTAGCGGAGATAATTCACTGGCAGGGGTACGGGTGTTATAGTAACTCCGATCAGTCACTTTTTGTTCGGACGCTGGCTTAAACGTGATAACGTCGTAGCAATAAGCAAAATTCGCGCATACCCGTGACCGTACTAGGCTTGAATGGCGAAAACAGCGCGACCCACACCCCGAAGGCAGCGGCGGTAGATAAAGGATTCCGGACAACTCCAAAAATGAAAGAAGACCACTGCAACTTCTTGGTCCTATGGACTTCCAGAAGACGAACTCGAGGGTGTCGAACTCTGGGAGGGACAAGGTCTCCGGCTATGGCATTCAGATTGGGTAAGACCCCTACTCCGCGTTCGCCGTCCATCGCGCGCTCAACGCTTTCTCGTAGTTATCGAACGCTTTCCGTTCGTGTCGAGGAGAGGCAGCTGCCTGCTAAGCCTAAGACTAGCGCGGATCCAGCGGATGCTATCGCGAGCATCGACGTCCACCTCATCACCCCAGAGGAGGTGTACACCCGTTACTCCACTCACCCCGTGCACGGCTTGGACAATGCCGCCGTTCAACGCAAGATAGGGGATGGTAGGAACGTCATCAGTCCTCCACAAACCCAGTACTGGAAGAAGGCGCTCAACTATGTCTTTGGTGGCTTCAACTTCCTCATGTGGATCGCGTTCATTTTGACGCTCGTACGCGTTTCGCAGTGATAGATGTCTTTGGTTGCTCACTGTTACTCCTTACAGTTGTCATATAGGCCCCTCGGTCAACCACCCCAGGTATTCGTGCTTGGTGTCGCGATCCTGTTAGTGAGTGCTGTCGGTTGGATTGATTTCGTTGTTTTTCATCTTTTTCGGCAACAGTTGCTTGTCATTATCGTTTCGGCGACGTTCTATGCCTTGGTGGACTGGAATGCTAGCAGGATCATGAAGTCAATCAAGTCACTCATTGCTGAGGATGCATCCGTCATTCGCGATGGAAAACAGGTGCTTCTTCCCGCAACCGACATTGTCGTGGGCGACGTCATCGTCCTCGGAACCGGTGACCGTGTTCCGGCCGACTTGAGAATAGTACAGGCCACCTCGGATCTTCGATTCGACCGTTCACTGCTTACCGGTGAGAGGTGAGTCCTCCCAGTCTCCAAAGTGTTTTGTACGAGAGTGGGCTAAGAGTAGCATAGTGACATGATCCCCGGTGTCTTGACGGCAACGTCGGACAATGCCCTCGAGACCCGTAATCTTGCCTTGAATTCGACGTTCGTCACTCAGGGTACCTGCACTGGCATCACGTTCGCTACCGGTGACCGCACGGTCATGGGTCGCTTGGTCGCCATGTCTGGAGAAAAGAAGTTCAAGCTAACGACGATTCAGAGGGAGGTCTGGTTCTTCACGAAGATCATATCTTGCCTCGCTCTGTTCTTTTTCCTCTTCTCCCTCCTTCTGTTCGGCGTTTGGCTGCGGACAACTTACCCTGGCTACGACACAACGAGTACGGCCATCGTGAACTCGATCGGTTGTCTCACAGCTTTCGTGCCCCAGGTACATCTCTTCTAATTATTTTTCTTCTAGTCTGACCCCTCTTTCCCAGGGTTTGCCCATCTGTGTCGCCCTCTCGTTGACCGTCATCGCCCGTCGTATGGCAAAGCGCTCTGTGTTGGTCAAGAATCTGGCTACTATCGAAACCCTCGGGTGCATGTCCGTCCTGTGTTCTGACAAGACAGGTACACTAACTGCAGGAAAGATGGTGAGTCTCCGTGGAATAGGAGTTTCGCATTCATGTCTTCATTGGACTTTATAGATGCTCGAGAACATTGCCTTCCTCGACAATCATTTCTCCGCTCGTGACATTCACGAGAAGACCTCGAAAGCCTCGGAACCAGCAATATTCGCTGGTCTCAAAGCCATCCACCAAATTACCCGGCTGTGCAACGCCGCGAAATTCGACGCAGTTACTCTACACAAGCCAGTCGAAGATCGCACGGTGAAGGGCGACCCGACAGACACTGCGCTTTTGCGCTTTTCCGAGGTACTTTCCGTCCCGAGTCTAGGCATCGATACTGCCCAGCTTCTACAATCTTGGACGAAGCACTTTGAGATCCCTTTCAACTCTCGCAACAAATGGGCGCTGACTGTTACAGTTCCAAACGACGAGAAACATGAAAATCCGGGATGGATGCTCGTCAAGGGAGGTCCAGATGTATTATTTTCCTCGTGTAGCAGCGTACTACAATGTGATGGCACCTCCGTGCCATTCGGGCCGAATGAAAGGCAGAGAATGTCTGCAATCCAAAACGAATGGTCGAACGAAGGCAAGCGGGTTCTTGCGCTGTGGGTATCTCGTTCGCGGTATCAAGGAAAATGCACTCCTAAACACATGTCCTGCAGTTGCCGCAAATCCCTGGACGGAATCAAGCTCGAATTGCCTGCAAACACGATGGAAGAATTGATGTACTCGGAGATGCAAGATTTAACGCTCGTCGGCCTTGTCGGCCTTCGTGATCCTCCTCGTGAAGACGTGTCGGTTGCGATTGAGACGATCAGACGAGCTGGCGTTCGCGTCTTTATGGTCACTGGCGATTTCAAACTTACTGCGGTAGCCATCGCACGTCAGGTAAAGGGTCCCTCGTATTCGACTTGTGATCAGTATTCATAATGTGCTTTCTCTCGCCAGGTTGGGATTGTCTCACAAGAGCGAATTGAGACGATCGAAAACGTTAGAGCGGCTGCATCGGAAAAGACTCCTCCCAAGTCACGCTACGATATCAAGCCCTCAGAGGATGACGCGATCAGGTCGCTCGTTCTGACTGGCGACGACGTTTCTACTCTCACTCCTCCCGACTGGGATGTCGTCATCGGAACATACAGTGAGGTTGTGTTTGCACGTACCACCCCCGACCAAAAAATGAAGATCGTTGAGGAGATCAAGTACCGTGGGGACAATACGGTTGCGGTGACGGGTGACGGTGTCAACGATGCTCCTGCATTGAAAGCCGCTGACATTGGTGTGGCAATGGGAAGTGGAAGTGATGTCGCGAAGGAAGCTGGTATGTCGATCCGCTTACCGCTGTCGCGTTGCTGAGATCGGCTTTAGCTTCCCTCGTCCTGCTCAAGAACGACTTTGCATCAATACCAGTCACCATTGAGATGGGTCGCCTTGTGTTTGATAACCTCAAAAAGGTTACTCTATACCTCATGCCGGTCAGTAAATTTTTGTAAGCGCATCGACGAGGACTGACGTAGGTCTCAGGCTGGAAGTTACACGGAGTTCATGGCTGTCCTCGCGAATGTCCTTTTTGGTATGCAGTTACCCATGACGACGTACCAACAAGTCTGCTTCTGTATTACGAACGACGTCGTCATGTCAATATCCCTGATGTACGAGAAGGCGGAAGCCGGTGAGTACAACATGGGAGCCTTGAACGTTTCTGATTGTACGGTCAGACCTTATGACCCGCAAGCCACGTAATGCACGCACTGATCGTTTGACGGATTGGCGTCTGTTCGTACAAGTTTACTTGGTAAATGGGCAATATCGGTCAACTGGGCACATAGCTAATCATTTTGTAGTTCATCGGGCTCATGCTTTGGCCCTGTGCGATGGGCATGTGGTTCTTCTACATGGAACGCCAGGGCCTCAAGTTCTACGACGTCATCTTGGTCTTTAACAAATGGCAGGATGGTTGGCAAGGCTATACTATCGAGCAACTCACCGAATTCGTCAATGTGGGCACCTGCATCTAGTCCGTCTTTGGAGACCACTTCCACTTGCGTTCACTGACTGTGTGTGGTTTTAGCTATGTCACACTTGTCTTTGGCCAATATGGTGGCTTACTATCCGTTCGTAACCGTCGCGTCTCGATGGTACACTCGAATCCCCTCTGGGGTCCCCGCCGTAATCTAGTCGTACCGTGCAGTATGCTCGCCACGGCCGCAATCGCGGTGATCAACCTTTACGGACCTGGGCTTCAAACGGTCTTCAACATGAGACCCATCCCTGGCATGTTCTGGGGCCTTCCCTTCTCCTTTGCGCTTGGTATCTTGATGATGGACGAGTTGCGCAAGTTGATCGTGAGGACGTACCCCAAGGTGAGGTGTCACGTTCGCCGCTCGTTGCTTCCACTGTGGTTGGCTAATTCGGAAACGCGACCAGTCTTTCGTTGCTTGGATTGCGTGGTAAATTTATTTCGATCCATGTCGTGTTTTCGTTGGAACGAACGATGGCACATATACGTACTATGTCTGTCGCTCTGTAAGCTGTACTAGTAGTAGACTATACCCCTGTCGGGGAGTAGAGTGCTCGTACTATATTGTGCTTATATACCGAATTTTCACGTTATTTTCGGACGAGCTTGCACCACACGTTGACTTGGTCCATTGCATGAACCCATCGGGTGACTTTCTAGTCGCCGGCGAGGATCCCGTCAGGTTTTAAGTTAATAGCAAGTGTATGTTGGTGGACTCTATTATAAATTTCGACACTGGAGTATTGTGTAGGGCTTAGAGCTCGGACTAGAGTTAACTACATAAAAGGCTCAATACAAGCTGGAACTGATTACAGTGCGTCGCATATAAATAGCATGCGATCCTTTAAGAATACATTGCATCTGGGGTACATGATCCTACGGCAAACATGACTCTGGGCTGGCCAGTGTTACAGTGTCAGTCTCAGTCGCTGGTCACGCACGCAGAAAACACGAACTCATCGGAAGGCAGAAATTAGGCACCGATATGGATATACATGATCTGTTGATCGAAGGGTATCTTGCTCGAACGAAGACTCCACATCGTCTTGTGTAACGCCCTCGCCGCGCGAGTGTGATCCAGACGACCAGATTCATCCACCAACTCTTTATAAAACTTGGACGTGATCTCGATCGTGTGTTCATCAGCCACAGCCCACATCGTCCCAATTACAGAACGAAATCCGGCGAACTGCATGGCCGCAGCAAGATGGATGACCTCGTCCAGACTCTCACCGTCTCCAACAGTCGTATGACAAGCAGAAAGATACGCAAACCGGGCGTGCTGCAGGTTGTACGGCATGATGTTTTCGATCGTCAACAGACCGTCACCCAAAGCAAACCCGGACTCGAACGGTCGATTCTGATGCGGAATTCCATGACAGGCAAGGTGAACGAACTCGTTCTTTTGCAACTCTTCAGTAACCTTGGCCGTTGTTGCATCCTGGTCTTGAACGCGACTTAGAGTCGCGACAGATCCAATACACTGTGATACGTTAGACAGCTCAGTGTTCACTGAAACGAGTTCGAGCTGTCCTGGAGCCTGCGCTTGGCCTACGATCAAAAAACGACGCTGCTCCATGGATGGGTCCAGTGGTTTGGCCTGACGAGCGCGAATGAGGGCTGTCAAGGTGGGTGTATATGAAGAAATGTAAAGATCAGAGAACATTGGCTGGCCCTTCCTGGATGGTCCGGCAGCATGCAATGGAAGAAGGGTGAACTCGGCGGTCGGGCACCACCAGATGCGCGATCGACGGGGATGGTACTCCTGAAGGATTTCTACGATTGGGGAAACGACTTCGTTCCAGAGTTTTCGTAGGAACGCCAAAAAATCCCTCCTCGCATCGATGGATCCGGCGTAGGACGTCAGAGAACGAAGTTCTTTAGCTAGTTCAGATACCCGGGGTTTCGTGATCGGGAGAGCAACGCGGACAGGATCTCGGTCAGGTAGAACTATCAGCGCATCGCAGCCGTACTGGCTGGCATTGACGATAATGACCGGTCCACCGGAAGCTGCAATTTGGAGGTCTGAAAAGAGTGGGGGCAGAAGGAAACGTGAGAGGCCAGGCAACTTGTGAATCTCAGTGACGATATCCTGTAATTGGATGTTGAGATGGAATGCCCGATCATGCTGAGACTCAGCGTTGGGATGGGCATCAAGCACATTGCGAAGCAAGGATGCCAACCATGTGAACTTGTCTGCCAATTTCTTCCCCGTGTCACCGGATGTTATCACTTCGTCAAGGGGAGAGCGGATGCGGATCAGCTGGCTCCAGAAGACACCACGGCCTTGTTCAAGAAGCTCAACTGCATTGGCAGGATTGCCATAGCGAACACAGGCCGAAAACGCATCCATTGCTATTGATTTCATCAACCGTTGGAATAAAGAGAGGTGCTGAGGCAGGGACGGTAGAGTGGCGAGGTGCTGAACACTGAAGCGCAAAAACGTTTGGTAAGCGAGAACTGTTGTAGTGTGTTGGCACTCTTCCGCTGCCTGGATCCAATTTTTGGCACATGCGAGATCAGCGGGAGACACTGTCTGAGAAACGTCGGAGAGCTGAGAATATAGATTGAAAGTTTCCTGGAGGTCACTGATGTCATGCGTAGTTGAGCGCTTGAATCGAGCAAGGAGGTAAAACGCGATATTGTTCAGCGAACTGGCTCGATCAGGATGCCCCTGTGGACGAAGGTCCAACGCATTGCGTTCGAGGGAAAGTGCCTCCTCCAGGTCAGAAAGCGTTCCGAGCTGCTCGAAACGGGTATGGAGGGAACTCGCGAGGTTGCTCAGTGAAAGGGCTCGAGCTGGATGCCCGTGGGGACGAAGTTCCAATACATTGCGTTTGAGAACAAGTGCCTCGTCAAGGTCAGACAGTGTTCCGAGCTGCTCGAAACGGGTTTCGAGGTAAAGCGCGATGTTGTTCAGTGAACAGGCTCGTTCAGGATGCCCCTGCGGGAAAAGTTCCAATGCAGTGCGTTGGACGGTAAGTGCCTCCTCGAGGTCAGACAGGGCTCCGAGCTGCTTGAAACGGGCATGGAGGTAAAGTGCGATGTTGCTCAGTGAAGTGCCTCGACGAGGATGCCCCTGCGGACGAAGTTCCAATGCTTGGCGTTGGAGGGCAAGTGCCTCCTCCAGGTCAGAAAGCGTTCCGAGCTGTTCGAAACGAGCATGGAGGCAACTCGCGAGACTGCCCAATGAAGTGTTTCGATCTGGATGTCCCTGTGGACGAAGTTCCAACGCATTGCGTTGGAGGGCAAGTGCCTCCTCCAGGTCAGACAGGGCTCCGAGCTGCTCGAAACGGGTATCGAGGTAAAGCGCGATGTTGCTCAGTGAACTAGCTCGACGAGGATGCCCCTGCGGGTGAAGTTCCAATGCATTGCGTTCGAGGGAAAGTGCCTCCTCCAGGTCAGACAGGGCTCCGAGCTGCTGGAAACGGGTAAAGAGGTAAAGCGACATGTTACCCAGTGAAGTACCTCGACGAGGATGCCCCTGTGGACGAAGTTCCAATGCATTGCGTTGGAGGGCAAGTGCCTCCTCCAGGTCAGAAAGCGTTCCGAGCTGCTCGAAAAGGGTATGGAGGGAACTCGCGAGGTTGCTCAGTGAAAGGGCTCGAGCTGGATGCCCGTGGGGACGAAGTTCCAATACATTGCGTTTGACAACAAGTGCCTCGTCAAGGTCTGACAGGGTTCCGAGCTGTTCGAAACGGGTATGGAGGTAAAGCGCGATGTTGTTCAGCGAACTGGCTCGATCAGGATGCCCCTGCGGGAAAAGTTCCAGCGCAGTGCGTTGGACGGCAAGCGCCTCCTCGAGGTCAGACAGGGTTCCGAGCTGCTCGAAACGGGAATGGAGGTAAAGCGCGATGTTGTTCAGTGAAGTACCTCGACGAGGATGCCCCTGTGGACGAAGTTCCAATGCTTTGCGTTCGAGAGCAAGTGCCTCCTCCAAATCAGAAAGCGTTCCGAGGTGCTGGAAACGGGTATGGAGGTAAGACGCTAGGTTGTTCAGTGATGTGGCTCGTTCAGGATGCCCCTGCGGGCAAAGTTCCAACGCATTGCGTTTGAGGGCAAGTGCCTCCTCGAGGTCAGAAAGGGTTCCGAACTGCTCGAAACGGACATGAAGGTAAGACGCGAGGTTGTTCAGTGAAGCGGCTCGTTCAGGATGCCCCTGCGGGAAAAGTTCCAGTGCAGTGCGTTGGACGGCAAGTGCCTCCTCGAGGTCAGACAGGGTTCCGAACTGCTCGAAACGGACATGGAGGTAAGACGCGAGGTTGTTCAGTGAAGTGGCTCGTTCAGGATGCCCCTGCGGGAAAAGTTCCAGTGCAGTGCGTTGGACGGCAAGCGCCTCCTCGAGGTCAGACAGGGTTCCGAGCTGCTGGAAACGGGTATGAAGGTAAGACGCGAGGTTGTTCAGTGAAGTGGCTCGTTTAGGATGCCCCTGCGGGCAAAGTTCCAATACATTGCGTTGGATGGCAAGTGCCTCCTCAAAGTCAGACAGGGTTCCGAGCTGCTGGAAACGGGTATGGAGGTAAAACGCGATGTTGCTCAGTGAAAGGGCTCGATCTGGATGCCCCTGGGGGTGAAGTTCCAACGCACTGCGTTCCAGGGCAAGTGCCTCATCGAGGTCTGATATCGCACCCCGCTGCCGAAACTGGGTGTAGAGGATATCTGCAAGGTCGGCCATCAGCCCAAAGCGCAATGCAACGTGGCGAAGGGTGATTTTGGTGCTAGTCTTCGACGATGGGTATGCGGCGAATTGCGTTGGTTCTGTAAAAGCACAAGGTAAACCCGGAATTCCAGTCTGCTGAACATTAGGCATACATGACGACCTCGTTTCTGTGGTGGTAAAAGGGCAGAACGCTCTGTACCACAGCCTCATACACAAGTATGGGCAGTACGCGTGCATAAACGTGGCGCCCATGTGCATGAGCTGTAACTCTGGGCTGCTTCGTTCCCGGGCCCGGGGGCCGGCCGCCGGAGCAGACGCCGGAGGACACCTGATTGCCACTGGCAGTGATGGGAGGTAAACTGGCCCTCTTCGAGATGCTAGAATACTGATAACGACCTCCTAGGACCCTTCCGGTATGTGTAACTCATCCAAGGTGGTCCGTTGGGAACTTTCGCAGAGTGTGCCTAGTATGTCCAGGTGTGAATATCATGCAACAGGTCACCGGTGCGTGTTCCCCGACCAAACTGCACACCGTCCAGGCTTTGCGCACTCCGTTCGGACGAAGAGCGAACATGATCAAGTGCGTTGGCACCATTTCGCTTTGGATATGAATCTCATTTTGGTCTTGGATGTGATAGTTATCTGGCCCCTGTCGCGTATCAGAACGCGATGGGCCTCTCACGAAACCTCTCCTTGATTCTCGGTGGCCGCATGGCAACCGTCACATTCATGTTCGCTTCATTCATTCCGCTACGGGTGAGCGCTGTTCGAAACTCGATCACGATGGAAGTGAACGTGATTCAGTACTTGATTTTTTTTCGTAGACCGTCGATCGATATCATGGCAGGCGCATCTTGATGCGTTGCCGATGCTGCAGACGTGGCTAGCACACTCGGGCAGTCTCCCCCTCAGCCTCGTCGTCCTGTGCATGGCGGAGCGGGTATTACCCGGTCTGGTGGACCTCTTCGAGATGATCGCAGCCCACGCGGCAAGGTGGAAGACGGTCCATGTCCGTCTACAGAACTCGCCCGAGATATACACGCTCGTCTGCCGTGCCTTCACCCGGTGGAGGACGTGCAACCGGTCTGCTTCGATCTGTCCCGCGCGCCGCTTCATGAGCTTTGGTTGTCGCTTGCTGGTCTCACCATTCGGAATGTGCATGCACCTTGGGCGACGCTCACGCGCTTGTCCTTTATGCAAGACGCGCGTTCGAGCACGTCGTCTATCACGGACTATGTGGCCATTCTCCAGCAGTGCGCGTCGCTCAAGGAGTGCGGGATCACCGTCGACAGCGGCGTCCGGGACGCACCGCTTGAACCGTTTACGCAGCCCAGCCTCGAGTGCCTCCGGCTGCAGGTGCTTCGAGAGGCAAGTCACACAACGCAAACGGGCGATTTCCTGGGCGCGCTTACTGCGCCACGGCTGTGTGCCCTCTCGATCGAGGACTATTGTCCGCGGACAGGGGCGGTGTTGTACCACAGCCGACTAAGAGCGTTTTTACAAGTGCACGCGCCGTCGCTTGGGCGTCTCAGGTTCTTAACGAGCTCCAAGCACTTCACGTCGGAAGACATGATTACGTTGATCGTTGAAACGCCGCTGTTGACGGAATTGGAGTATCATCCAGACGAGGAGTCGTCACCCAGAGCGTTGTTGGAGGGGTTGACGCCGCGCGTGCAAGGGGACGTGCTGGGACACGGCGGAGACGGTGTCGATGGTGTCGAGCGAGGGATCGCGCGGTTGAACGTGCAAGCCTGTGAGGCTCAGTATGGATTGTATGCCGCCGGATGAGTTTGTGGAGGACCTGACTGCGCGGCTTTGGGAAGTGTAGTAGTATTGTTGATGTACATTGTGACGAGGTAATTGATCACGACCATGATGGACTCGGATACGCCACTCCTCGACATCCTCGCCGCACATCTTCCAGTGGCCATCTCGTCCGCAGAGTTGTCCAGCCAGTTGCGCTCCACCCTCGAGACGCTGCTCTCCTTTGCCCTCGGAGGTGACTGTCCAGCCCGTCTCCCCGACGCGCGCCACGAGTGGTCGCGCACACAGCCCGCCGCCCTCAGAGCCCTCCGCGACGCTCTCGGGTCCAGCCCCGCCAAACGGGCCCGCGACAGTCAAGATACCGACGACCCCACCCCAAAGCGACAAAAGACCGTGCAAGACGACGCCGACGATCCACCCCTCTTCACCCTCCCTTCCATATCCACCACCTCGCCCGTCCGCAAAAAAGTCTTCGTCACGGTCTATGCACGGTCCATCCGCTTCATCAACCCCACCACGCGCGCCCTCGAATCGTCCATCCCTCTCGCCGACATCACCCGCGCGTTCTTGTTGCCCACGCGCGGCAAGACCAGGAGCCATTGGACCGTCGTGCTGCTCCCCACAGACGTTCCCGACAAGTCTAAAGCGTCTCCTACGTCTGCCCAGCAGATCATCTTTGGACTCGACGCGCTCACCACCGCACCATTCGAAACCACCTCCTATTCCTCCGGCTCCACACCCACGTCGACCACCACCGTCGCCAAGGGCGAGGAAACCGCGTCCTCGGTCCGCAAATTCTTGTCCTATATTCCCGTCCCACTCCTCGAACCGTCTGCCACCGTCTTTCGCAGCGCGTGCGCGACCGCCAAGTCGGGCCAAGGCGCAGCGGGCATCGACGCCTATCTCTCTGCAAAATCAGGCACGCTCTGGTTCTTTGACACGGGCATCCTCTGGGGCGAGAGCAAGCCCTGTGAATTCTGGGCCGTCTCGGACCTGCTCCCCAAGGACGGCGTCCGCCTCATCAGCGCCACCGGGCGGACCTGCTCCGTCATTCTCAGTCGGAAGCGCGCAGGCGGAGACGACGACGAGGTTGACGAAACCGCATTTTCCATGGTGGACGGTCGGGAACAAGACCCGATCGATGCGTGGGCGCGACACCGAAAACATCTCTTTGGGAAAAGCCCCGCTGCCGCTGTCTCCTCGAGCCAACCGGCGAGCAGCGGCAAGGAAGCGCGCCCAACGCATCTCGCAAATGGGACCGCCAGGGGTCCTGCATGGGACGATTCGGACTCGGACGACGACGACTTTGAGGTCGCTTCGTCCGAGGATCTCGAACACAGTACAGACGAGAGCGAGGGTGAGGGCGGAGCGGGGAGTGGGGACGAGGACGGCAATCAGAGCTCGGAGGGTGTCGAGGAGAGCGGGGAGGAGCAGTCGGAAGAGGAGGAACTCGACCAAGCCCGACATCCGCTGCTCCGGCCGGGCGCCATGCCGCGCATGTCCGGGGCGGCGATCGATGCGGTGGTCGACATGGTCCATCGTGATCTCGTAGACGACGCGAGTGAGGAAGAGGACGAGCTGGAGGAGTGATCTAGAGGCGTAGCACGGAGGTTTTGGCTAATCGACGCTCAGAGTTGTTCTTTGTATAATCTTTTTGAAGCTCGAGCGCTCGAGAGCAACACCCCAACCTACGTATGAAAAATACATTAGGGGTACTTCAACGCCAGGCCAATCAACCGGTAAGGACGTATATCTTCGTGTCTACAACAGGGAGAATCTATACCACCGAAAAACAATCTATGCATCTCACACAACACCGCCGCGCCTTCGTCAAGTTTCTATCCCGGGTATCGTACCCAATCCATCAGATGGACACCTTACCTCTCGGTTCGTACGGCAACAGCAAGGCCAGGAAACCCGCAAAGACGACCAAGCCCCCCGCAACGTACACCGGCACCGCCGTCGCGAGGTTCGCGTACAGCCCAACGACAGGCGCCTGTGGGTGTGTATTCACGAATCGCACCAACGTCGAACGGACGGAAACACGCACCATGATACCAAACACCCGCGCCGTAGTACCAGTACCGAAACCAACGATGGCAATCAGGGAGGCCAAAGTGACAAAATCGAGTGAGCCACCAGCGGCCAAGCCGAAAACACCTGAGATGAAGAGTGTCAAGTTGAAAGACCACCTACACCGTTCGGTTAAACCTATTCAGGTGACAGACGACAAACAGACCTCCGGCCGAGGCTCCAAACGATGGCTCCCACGACGAGATCAACATTCAATGCCAAAGACAGAAACGGGAACTCGTTGATGGCGGGCGTTAGAATCAGCCCGCACGACAGCTGGCGAAACATTGTTCAATTTTGGACACCTTTTGTTCTCGGGCGCACTTACGGGCCAGACGCTGTCGCTGTGAAACGACTGAGCATCAACCTCGGATGGGCGGACTAACCAAAGACCTACGCGAACAACCCAAAGCCGACCACGATAAACAAATACCACTATTATGACGGCGGACATCACGATTAGTTACACAACGGGCACTCGTCTTCCACCGTACCTGGTATTTGCCCATGCCAATTTCTTGTATGGAACGATTCAAAATGCGAGCTTTTGCATGGTACACCGGATCGTCGTACCCGTCTTCGTGAAGGTCGGTCGCAAAGACTCTAGGGGCGCCCGTCGTTCCCTCGACCCCATATCCACTCGTCGGTGGTTTGTCTGCTGAGATCAACTTGGTGCGCGTCGAAGGGCTGCTCGACATTTTTGGTGTACTCACTCAGAGGAGTTGGGGTGAAAGAAGCGGTGGGAAGATGAGCTTGAAACTTGATGGCAAGACGGAGAGAACTTGCATCTGCAGTGCACTGTAGCCGAGGTCAATATTCATTGTCCAATCAGGATGGGAAGGAACGTCCCTTTTGCTTCTATCGTTGCCTCAGCCGTCGGGAAACGTAATGCATGCTGATCTGCTACATGCGCCACAACTTTGGGGATCGTCCATGAACACGCACATCGCTGCTTCTGATGCCAGTTGTACCGATCCTCATATCCAAATCCTGGCAGTGTGGAGGGTTTTAAATGTGTCAGTGATTGGGAAGTGTAAGTAGATAGGAGAGACGCAACAACAAAAGGGATCAGGGAGCCCGCCTAACAGTTCGCAGCCCGGAACGCTGAGCAGACAGGAGATTGACAAAGATTGAGAGCGTATGGAACGAACGACAGCGCGTTTCGGAACATTGCCTACTATACCACTCCTATACCCACTGTCCGCGCGTACCTGACTGTTCCCCCTTCAAGGTCTCTCAGGCTCAACAAGAGGATTTGATCCAGTTATTTGTTGTGTTTCGACTCTTCTAAAGCTTCGTGTGACTCACTACTTGCATTCTACGGATTGCAGCGGTTACTGTAAAGACATGACCAAAATGACCTGAGGGTTAACCATGGTACGGAGGAAATCACCATGAGTGTTTTTCCACACGAACACATTGATTCAGTCGTTGCAAGAGGATAAAACAAAACGACATCGTTCTTCAATGGTTCTGTAGGCTCGATTCGAAAACAAATACCAAGTCAGAAGCGATGGACGACGAGACACGATCGTCCACTATGCGTTCAACTTTTCCCCCCCGCAGGTTCTGTCAACCGCCCTCTTCTCCGTTTCACATCCCAGTTGTACATCCTTGCAGTGTTCACCTCCATTACCGTGAGTTGCTCACGAAGGAACTCTAGATCCTCTACAGTCGCCTTCAGACTTGCTTCGGCGGCACCAAGTTTCGATCGCAATAGCGATATGGCTGCAGGAAGTTTGTACGATAGCATGACATTTGCCTGCAGGAACGTAATCAACGGGAAATTGTAAGATAAAAACCAAGACATCATACCCCTAGCCAGAGGTAAACAGTGTCGGTGTCTTCGAGTTGTGCCTCTGCGTAAAGTGTGTCATTCATCTCAAACGTAGTGGTCGAGGGTTTCTTCGCGACCACTTCGTCCTCATCATCGAGTTCATCTGTGTCATCGTCCGCTTTTTGTTTGCCCTCCTAAAGACAGCTCATAGGCGTGTCGGTTCGACGAGGCGGTCTACTTACGCGTGTCTCTTGCAAAAACTCGACCATGTGGAGTGTCTTCTTGATGTCTGGTATTTTATCTTCGAGGCTCCTTCGGCGTTGTGTCAAATTAGCGTCCATGTAGCGATATTTCCTGTACTTTTATCGGTTCAAGAGTGTCGTGCCAGAATCCAACAAGGGAACGTACGCGATCGCGTCTTGGAAAGCCTTGAGGGGACCCTCGACGTCACCGTCAGGACCACCGATGTATTCCTCGACATCGGCCTAGAAAGTCGGCTGATGGCATCGATGTCTCCACGAAATCAATGTCCACTCACGATGAATGGTGCTTTTGGTATTCCTCGAGGGTTTTTCTCCTGGCCAAATATCGACGCAGAGGCCATCACGGGTGTACAACTCCAGATCGGACTTGTCAGAAGTCGTCTTGCGGCATGTTCCGATCGGAGTTGGTGAAAGCCTCTTTTTCTACTTGCGCCTTTGCACTCGACATCCATGTCTCGTCTCATCGTAAAAAATATTCCTCCCAATCTAACCCCAGAACGTCTCCGAAAACACTTTGAGCAAAAAGGTGCACCGCCTGGGACCATTACTGACATCAAGGTCGCCCATAAACCAGATGGCACGTCTCGACGATTCGCCTTTGTTGGTTTCAAGACCGACAAGGAGGCGGCTGCCGCGAGGGACTGGTTCGATCGTACTTTTATCGACTCGGTGCGACTAAGTGTTACGATTGTAGAGGTATGAATTATCTATTCGTTTTGTAGCGTAGCGGTAACAATTTGAATAGGGTGCCAAGGATGCGCCAACTCCTCGTCCAAACAAACGGCGCCGACTCGCAGACGAGGATGACAGTAACAACAAGCCAGCTGAACCTCCCCTTCTGGATGACTCCGTGAAGGAAACCATTCAACAGACATCGCGTCTCTTCCTTCGTAATTTGGCCTTCTCTTGTACTGACAATGATCTCCTCGCCCACTTTCGGCCATTTGGAGAAATTGCGCAGGTGAGCGTTCGTTGGTAATCCTAATGGACACATCGTCCACGATGAAAAAATAAATAGGGACATCAGATTCTTAAGGAATATGATGATCCTCAGGGAAATAAATGATAGTTAGTTACTCTGACTTTTTATTATCGACACTTCTCTTAGTGGCTGTGCGCTGACTTCATTTTCTCTAGGTAAGATATCCATTCACTGTTCTTTCTTGTACCATGCAACGCTGTATAGGGACATTAGATCCATTTGATATGCTGACCCCGGGAAATTAGCGTTTTTTTTTTCTGGATTATTATTCACCACGTAAATTGTGATCTGATGCTCCCTTGTTGGCAGGTCCACATTCCGCTTGATCCTGTGTCCAGGCAATCCAAAGGACTTGCATATGTGACTTTCGTACAACCCTCTTCTGCCCTGGCCGCTTATGAAGGACTCGACAAGAAGTCTTTTCAAGGGCGATTATTACACATTCTACCAGCTGTGGATCGTAAAGGCAAACCCGAGGCATTGGACACAGGTGACAAGAAACTGTCAATCAAAGACGAGCGTAAAGCAAAGCGTAGAGCGACCGCGGGGCGCGAGTTTAATTGGAGCATGTTGTATATGAATGTTCGTCGAGCTAATGCCCTGTCGTGCTCCCTTTCGTGTAGCCTAATATATTTCGTTGCACCCAGAGCGATGCTGTGGTCTCTTCGATTGCGGATCGTCTCAGTATACCCAAGGCGGACATCCTGAATCCTGAGTCTAGTAACGCCGCCGTGAAACTTGCGCTGGCTGAGACGCATGTCATTCAGGAGACAAAGTCATATCTCGAGTCGCAGGGTGTCATCCTTTCGTCCTTTTCTTCTCGAGGACGCTCGGATACAATAATTCTGGTCAAGAACATACCGTACGGGACGTCTGCCGATCAGATTCGTGAGCTTTTTGAGGTGCATGGCAAGCTAAGCAGGGTCATCGTGCCACCTGCGGGAACGATGGCGGTAGTGGAGTTTGAACACGCTGTCGAGGCTAGCAAAGCTTTCCGTGCTGTCGCTTATCGGCGTCTAGGAAATTCTGTCATATATTTGGAGAAAGGACCTCTGGGAATGTTCGAAGAGGCGTCCGAAGACACGGAGCAGCGTGTTACCACAATCACAACTGCACTTGAACCAGTCACTATCGCTGAGCAGGAAACGCCCGACTCAGCGGGTGAGGAAGATGTATCATTATCGGCAGGCTCGACGCTTTTCGTCAAGAACCTGGCTTTCAGCACGACGACCGAACGACTCAAACAAGTCTTCAGGAATCTCCCAGATTTCGCGTTTGCACGGGTTCAAACAAAACCAGATCCGAAACGACCTGCTGTGCCTGGTGCTGAAGCTCCTCGGCTCAGCATGGGGTACGGATTTGTTGGGTTCAAGACGGTTGAAGGTGCCAAGAAGGCATTCAAAGGCATGCAAGGGTTTACGCTCGACGGTCACGCGCTGCACGTCAAGTTCGCTGGACGCGGGGCCGAGGAAGACGAATCCAAGGACAAAGCGGCTGCCAAGTCCCAAACGACCAAGATGATTGTCAAGAACGTCCCGTTCGAAGCGGCGAAAAAAGACATCAGAGAACTGTTTGGGTACGTTTTCCGTGTATACTGCTGTGCGGTACTCAAGCGTCCCCAAAGCGCGCACGGTCAGCTCAAGTCTGTTCGTCTACCGAAGCGGTTCGACACTCGGTCTCGTGGATTCGCGTTCCTCGAATTCGTTACGCGACACGAAGCCGAGAATGCCTATGCTGCACTTCGGCATACGCATTTGCTCGGACGACATCTTGTCCTGGAATGGGCTGAGGAGGCAGAGCAAGACCTGGATGCTCTACGACAGAAGGCGGGCGTCGGATACGGTGGTGGGGCTGCACTGCCGGGTAGAAAGAGGAAATTCAATCTGGATGATGGCGAGGCTGAGGAGGCGGACTAGTCCACACTGTATTGTTTCCCACTGACGCGTTGAATATGACGTGTGTCAGCCCCTTCTCGACATTTGTGGCTCACACTGAACCGTCCGTTGTTTCATGACAGACTTTGACGGCGGGGCTGACTTTGAGCTCCAACCACCCGCAGGACGTAGAAGGAAATCTCTGAACTCTGATGCGATAGAGTCAGACAACCAACGATTTTGGTTTCAAGACAGTGACATTGTCCTGGGGATAGAGGACAAATATCTCAAAGTTCGTCAAAACAAGTTGATGTCATTCTCTCGTTTTCTCCACCATGCTCGGGTTACTGCAGCCGGACCTAACGGCGGTTGTCCACTCGTCTTGCCTCATGATACATACCCACGACTAGATCCTGGAGTTGCGTCAGTGGTGTAAACAACAAGTCCTCTGGAGGTGACCACGGAGAGTCGTCCAGACGGACACAACAGCCATACCAAATGCAGCAGGTCAGTAGAGTGACATGAGTGTCAATTCTGTTCATGTTCCAATCTTACAGACGAGTGACAGAATTGATATGTCTCGCCCGCGAATATCCCAGAGATCCTTCCAGCTACGTTTTATGCACTTGCCGCCCAGCGTGGGGGGCACTGGGGCGATGGCGGCCGCATGCTTTGGCTGTCAGAGCGGTTAATACCTTTTCCCCACGGGCGATACTACGCAAGCTGGCTGCTTCGCAATCTTGAAGGAAGGATGTTTGGGTTTGTATTTCTGCGCCGCTGGCTGTTTTAAATGCGCTCTCTTTGCCGCCGTCATTTTATCACACAGCTTCAGGATGGTATTCCAAAATATATCATGCTCGAATGTCGTTCAATATTTGATTGGCTTTGTTACCTCGCTTGCAGTATGCTCAATGGTCACCTTGAATTTGGCGTGTCATCACTCGTGAGGTCACACCGGCGGGATTCAAAGCGAATTGGTGGGCGTCGTTTGTTCACTTTGTGGGTCTCGTACGATTATAGTTATCTCCGATTCTCCGTGTTCCTTGTGAGAGTTCAACCAGTCAGTCATACTCGTTATCTGCTCCGCTGGCGTCCGAATATGGGAAATTAGCCCCTTTCTCCAACAAAGCCATCCCCGTCGGACTTGTTCCCGACTTGCATAATTTGATATGTCACATATGAGCGGGCCAAGCCCTTAATCAGGTGCCTATATAATTGCTGCCAGTGTAACTCCCTTGGAAATTTTGCTTCCACTATCTCTCCGAACTTCACGATCCTCACCCTGACATGACATCCATCCTCGACCCCACCACCATTGGCAGACCCAAGCGCCCCCGTAGACATGTCAGGTCTCTCACGGGTACGTCCGAGTCTAAAGATTTGATTGACAACGAGCATATCGACGATTGCTTTGTTTCAGGCTACCTTCCAGAAAAAGATGCTTCTGGAAAAGAGATATGGCCCAAGGGTGAGGAGGAAGTGTGGAAGGATGGCTATAGGAAGCTCGATACGGGTGAGTGATTAGGAGCAACCCATCAGAATTTGACGATCGGTGGTCCTCACTTCAATTGTCACGCAGACGTCCGATCTATCACAAGGTCCTTTGTGAACCACGTACAAACTTCGTTGGCACGCCAAGTCTACAGTCTCGATGACTTGGGCGCTTATCAGGCAACTGCGCTCTCGGTCCGTGATAACCTACTCGTACGTGGCCGCCATCACGAGTGTAGTTTCTTTCAACCAATACTTGTCCTAGGTCAATTGGAATGACACACAATTGTATTTGAACCGAAAGGGGGCAAAACGTGCCTATTATCTCTCCCTCGAATTCCTGATGGGACGGGCCCTCGACAATGCGCTCCTCAGTCTTGGACTTAAAGACGAATTTCAACAGGGTGTCGACAAACTCGGGTTCAACCTCGAAGACCTCCTGGCCCAAGAGCGCGATGCCGGCTTAGGAAACGGTGGCCTAGGACGCCTTGCAGCATGTTATCTCGATTCATCAGCCTCACAAGAACTCCCGGTTTGGGGATACGGACTCCGCTACAAGTACGGCATCTTCCAGCAGCTTATCTCCCCTGACGGACAGCAACTCGAGGCACCTGATCCTTGGCTGGAGAATTCGAACCCCTGGGAACTGCCCCGTATCGATGTCACGTATGAGATTCGCTTCCACGGAGTAGCAGACAAGTACAGTGATGGGAGTGGGCGTGGCGTATGGCATGGAGGACAGGAAGTGCTGGCAGTTGCGTACGACGTCATGATTCCAGGGTATGACACCAGGAATACCAACAATCTTCGTCTTTGGGAGAGTAAACCCAAGAGAGGTTTCGACTTGAACAGTTTCAACGGTGAGACTACAACAAACATACAACCCGTCAGCTCACGCGTCTCGCTTAGCTGGAGATTATGAGCGTGCGGTCGAGTCATCCAACTCTGCTGCTGCTATCACCTCTGTTCTTTATCCCAATGACCACACATCTTGTGCGTGGTCCATTCTTGCTACCGGTTGATCGTCTACTCACATTGTTGGGTTGACAGTTGGAAAGGAATTGCGCCTTAAACAACAGTACTTTTGGACTGCAGCGAGTCTCACAGACATCTTAAGGCGGTTCAAGAACCTTGGTAGACTGATCACGGAATTACCCGATTGTGAGTTGCTGGGAAACATGTCTTTGCTTGACTCAACAATCATCAGATGTTGCTATACAGCTCAATGATGTCAGTACACTACGTGAACTTGTGGTGCAATTGTGTTTGAAATCATTTCGCAGACTCACCCTACATTGGCCATCCCTGAACTGATGCGTATTTTGCTTGATGAGGAAGACTTGGCCTGGCAAACAGCGTGGAAGATCGTCACAGAGACTTTCTTCTTCACAAATCATACCGTGCTCCCTGTCGGTCATATAATTCCTTGATCCTCATCGCTTTGACAAGAACTTGTTCTAGGAAGCGTTGGAAAAGTGGCCTGTTCCTCTGATGGAGCATCTTCTGCCCCGGTATGCTGTCAGTCCCTCGTTCGATATTATCATTTAATCGTCCCATAGACACATGCAAATCATTTTTGATATCGTCAGTCCATGTTTTTTGAGAAGATAATATTACTAACTCCAGTCTCATATTCACAGAACTTGTGAGTTGGTTTTCGTGATCGCTTCTTTTTATTTTCTGAGTGAACAACGTAATATGATCGGTTTCAAAGGTTATTCTTGCAGTGTAAGTGTGTGTTGGCCTCATCAGCCCCAGGCTAATGTCACTGTAGCCGTCGAACGGGTGTTCCCCGGCGACCGTGACCGGTTGGCAAGGATGTCTTTGATCGAAGGCGAGTGATGCCACTCTCCTTGCGTGAAGTTCTTAACCGCGGTTGCTTTTAGAGGGTTCACCGAAAAACATTCGCATGGCGCATCTAGCTTGCATCGGTTTGTGGTCTTTTTGACGGCAATGAGATTCCTCACACGTCATCATTCAAACAGGAAGCCGGAAGGTCAACGGCGTCGCTGAGGTATGTCTTGTAATTTACCTTCAGTTCACCTAGGTATGAGGGGGCTCCCTAGTTACACAGTGAATTGGTGAGGACGACGATCTTGAAAGACTTTGTGGATTATTTTGGTATCAGCAAGTATGTACTTTTACACTCCTTGCAACCTGTGATCTGATGACATTCAAGGTTCGGAAATGTCACCAACGGCGGTAGGTGTCTTAACGGATCCCCGAGACAGCTCGATGACAACCCTTCTTCAAAAGTCACTCCGCGGCGTTGGCTAGACCAAGTACGTCTCTAGTCACCGGAAGCAAGACAGTGTTGACATCTTTCCCTAGTGCAACCCACAGCTCAGTGAACTAATCACTGAAACTCTCCAGATTCCGAAAAGCGTTTGGTTAAAGGATTTGTCGAAACTTGAGGGTTTGTTGGATTATGTAGAAGATGAAGATTTCCAGGCCGACTGGGCTTCCGTGAAGCAGGCTAACAAGGAGAGATTGGCCCATTTTGTCCAAACAACCCTGGGGCTGAAAGTTGATACGAACGCGTTATTCGACGTCCAGATAAAGGTGGGACCAGCATATGTCATTCTCAGTCATATCAACTGAGTTAACTTGGGACCGGTACAGAGGTTGCACGAGTACAAGGTATTTCGTCACGCAGGGGAATATCTGGCACACGGAGCTAATATTGAATGTAGCGTCAAACGCTCAACATCCTTGGTGTTGTTCATGTGAGTTGGCAAGCACATAATCCCTGAGTTTGTTGTGTCTTACACTTCTTCCAGCGCTACTTGACACTGAAGGCGATGGAACCGGAAGAAAGGAAGAAAGCCACGCCACGAAACGTCTTCTTCGCCGGAAAAGCTGCCCCGGGCTGTAAGTCCTCATCCATCCGACTTTGCTGCGTACTGACACAACGTTCACAAGATTACATCGCCAAACTGGTATACACACTCCCTCTGCCAGTGATCGTGTATCCAAGTCGCTGACCATCTCCCAGACTATTCGCCTCATCATAAACGCCGCTCGCGTGATCAACGCCGACCCGGACACACAAAACTACCTTCGCGTCTTCTTCCTTCCCGACTATTCCGTGACCTTGGCTGAAATGCTGATACCTGCCTCGGACATCAGTCAGCACATCTCGACCGCCGGTACGGAGGCGTCTGGCACGTCCAACATGAAGTTCTGCTTGAACGGCGGTCTTCTCCTCGGCACGGTCGACGGCGCGAACATCGAGATTGCCGAGGAAGTCGGTTCCAGCAACGTTTGTGAGCGTTCCTGTCTCTTTACTCCCACTATGCCGGGACCTGCCCGCTGACGACCTCGTTCGTCGATCGTCCAGTCTTCTTTGGAAACCTGACGCCCGACGTGGAAGACTTGCGCTACCAGCACGCATACCACCCCGTGCCAGTGGAGGAAAAGTCTCCCGCACTCGCATCCGTTTTGGATGTCATCTCGCAAGGCCTGTTTGGCGATGAGAACGTCTACGAGCCGTACGCGTTTCCTTTCCCGTCCTGCTTCGACGCGCGTCCCACATTTTGGTGCAGATTACTCAATACCATTCGGCAAGGAGATTACTATCTGCTCACCGATGATTTCGATTCTTGTGGGTTTTGAACACACATTCCTTTCCGTGTTCTTCCTCGTGTACTGATGTCGGTCTGTTTGACAGACATTGAGGCGTTGAACATGGTTGACGAAGCTTACAACGATCGTACTGAATGGATCAAGAAGAGCATCAGGACGACCGCCAAGGTATGTCAACCCGAATCGACTGTATTGACGTTCAGGGGTATCCAACAACATAAATAGATGGGGAAATTCAGCTCCGACCGTGCTATCCAGGATTACGCCCAAGAGTATTGGAACATTGAAAGTACCAAGGTGGAATAGAAAAACGAAGGTGAGGGGCGGGGAAAGTATCGTCAAATGTATATATCATAGTGGGTGCTCGAATCGAATTGTGGTATGGGTACAAGAAACCCGGGGGGTGTAAGGTAATATAACTTAGTAGCGATGAGCATGTGTTAGATTTGTCGAAAGTAGTAAAAAGAATGTGAGTGCGAATGAGATAAGGGGCGAGACCTGGAGAAATGCGCATAAGATGATGAAATTGATGAGAAGTGAAAGCTGAAAGGGGAGAAGGATTGCCAATCTTCAGTACAACATCAACATAAGGATCAGGGGCTATTTGGCGCCCTAGGCAATTTATGAGTCGGCAGGCGCGGCTACGGGCGCTAATGTTGAGACTTTGTTAGCATGGCTTAGTTCGTGTATGTCGGCCAGACTGACCTTCCGGTTGACTTGCATCAACTTCCTCAGACACTTCAACGGCGACCGGGGAAGACCCCTCTGCTTTCACGGAGCCATGCACATCTTCGACAACAGGTGTTGATGCACTAATCTCGACGAGCTCTGGTTCAGCAGCATCAGGTTCGCTAGCGTCCACGATTGCGTCGACCGGCATACCGAGTTCGGGCGCAGGAGGAGCCGGCTCGGTGTCTTTGACGAGGGGCACATCGATTGTGTCAAGCGTGGGGTGCACCACCACTTGATGTTCCAGTTGCGCTTCCACCTCGACAGCAACGATAGGGGAATTCACGGCTTCATCAACAGACTGAGGAGCAGACTCGCTTGATGGCTGTTCAATCTCTATGGCAGCCTGCACATCTTGGGCAACGGGAGAAATGGCGACGGGCTCTGCTGCTTTGTCTTCGAAAGGCTCGGGGTCAGTGGTGGTGCTTGAAGGATCTTCAGCGGGCTCGCTCGCCTCAACGGCAATCTCCAGAGTGTCTTCGGCCGATGCACTTTCATCTACCGTGGCTAACGCGGCAGGTGCAACTTCTGGTTTAGATCCGGTCGATAATGCTACCGCAGCCTGTATATCACGAACTTGAGTTGACAGCTCTGCTTCCGAGGAAGGTTGCGCTTCTTCAGCCAGAGGGATAGATACACTTGGTGGAGCCGTAGCTTCCACCACAGCTTCGACAACAGGGCCACGTGTTTCGTCTTCCACCTCCTCAAATTCGGGGGTGATAGCCGGAGAAGCAACGGCGGCGATCTCTGAGCCAGGGGTTTCATTGACTAATGCAGCATGTTCTGGAATAGGTGTAGGCGCTCCCGTACCTTGAGTCTCGACTATACGATCCTCATGAACGAAGCTTTCGGGTGCAACTTGAGCTTCCACCTCAGCAGGAGCCACGTCTGCTGCCTGCCGCGAGGCAGACACGGTGCCGGCGGAAATGTCAGCCTCGATCTCAGGCGCTGGGAAAGCTTCGACCAAGGGTCCTTCTGCGGCTAGAACAAGAGTGTCTTGCACGTGGGGTTGTGCTTCTTCGGTTACGAGTTGTACCTGGTCCGCGGCGTGCTCGGTTTTGACAATTACAACCTGAGCGCTCGCGTCAACGGAGGGTGCTTCTACAGGGTGAGGGAAAGATAACGCTTCTGCTTTCAAGGTAGGGGCCGCGTCATCGAGAGACTTGGCGGCGGGGACCTGAGCAGTCCCAGCACGCCCACAAACGTTACCAGAAACATCTTGGCTAGGAGTCTCCTCGACCAATGCCACGTATTCAGGAGCGGGGGTAGGTATTTCCGCAAGTTCGGCAACTTCCGCAGCTTGTTCAACCACGGAAGTCGTCGAATGTGGTTCCAGCTGAGCTTCCGTCTCACTGGCAATAACCTCAGTTGCGGGTACCGGGGAAAGAACATCAATTTCATGTCGACCGACTGACTCGACGGTAAATGCCGCCACGGGATCAGCGGAAGCTTTTCGCGATGGTTGCTTAGCCACTTGTGGTTCTTTGACAGTGGGCTTAGGGGCTCCGTCGCCGACAGCAGCGACGACCGCAGGCTGAGCAACGGATGTTGCTGGCACCAACGGGACAGTTTCAGGGGTTGAAGGCATGCCAACAGCTTCTGCGTCTTCCCGCGAACCGATATCTGCAACGTCGACCTGGACCACGTTGGGCCGCTCGCCTGTAGATTCAGCATGGAGACACTCATCGCTATGCACTGGCTGTGCGACAAGCTCGACAGGTTGGTCCTCGGCTTCGACGGCAACATCTTGTCGAACTTGTGCTGCTTGAATCTGCACTTGTTCAGCGACAGCATTTTCCGCGGAGGATGCAGGCCCCGAAGCGAGAACTGTAGGGTCGCATGTACCTTGTGTAAGCCGCGAATCAAGCGTCTCCGCCGCCGCCGCCGCCGGAGCGACGTCCGTTACTGGGACAGCTAAATTATTAACCTTTGGGTTAACAGCATTAAGGGTCCGTGGAGAATCTTGCTTGACAGAAACAGCCTCCTCTGATGCTCCAACAGACGAACGTGGCAGTCCGGAAGGACCATTGTGCTCGCCCCCAGATTGTGGGGTAAGCTCAACTGAAGGCAACTCTGCCGCAGCCTGAATGGGGTCAGAATCCTCCTTGGAGAGAGGTCAATATTTTGACTCTCAATTCCAAGGCGACAAGTTCTCACCTTGCAGGCGGGTGCTATATCTGCGGGTGGAACGCCAACGATAGGCGCAGTGGAGATCTCGTTTGCTCTCAGCTGATGGGTGACGTCAGCTGTCGCGCCACTGGTGGTGACAGTGGCTCTGACAGCTGCATGGTGACCCAAGGTGGGAGGGGCAGACGGAAATGTAGGCTCTTCCTCAACGAGAACCTCTCCGAGTTCTCCCGCAACTGGAGATTTACCACCTGACTTCTTGGGGTCCAAGTCGGTAGCCGATTTGCTGAAGACGCTGAAACGTTTCCGAGCAGATGAGAACATCGAGTTGATACGAAATCCCGAGATGTCAGATCTGAAAGACGGACGGGGAGAACGACCTCTACGTCCATCTGAAGATGGAGCGCGAGAAGGTTGTGGTTGCTGGCGACTATATGCTTGCTCAATAACAAGCCAGCGGATGGGCTGTTCGGCACTCGGGGTATGCTTCAGACCACAAATAACGAACGTAGGCCAGTTGGCAGAGATAGGATCGACGATAGCGTCGCCCCAGAAGTCAATGAAAGCTTCGTCGATTTGTGCCACATGTACTGAGGCAAGTCTCGTTTCGACGATGGATGGCTCGGGATCGGGCTGGGATGACGATGGGGTGTCCAAAGGCTCGCGGTCTTCAGAACGTCGTCTGCGAGTACGCGACTTGCCACGCTTACGACTAGACTTGCGTGAGATCCGGGGTTGAGTTACCTCGATGTCGTCGTCCTGGCTCAAAAGAGCAGCTAGAGGCTGCGTAGTTGGGGTGTCACCAAACCCACCCAAAGTAAACTGCGCCCAATCTGTGATCACAATCGAAGACGGTGAAGTAGGGGACACAGGTGTAGATCCGTTGTCTGCATTTGATTTACAGACGGCACGCTCGAAAGCCTTGGTGAGTGAAGAGGAATGTTTGCGAGACACAACTTTAGTGATAGGGGAGGTCAAGAGTGTGGGCGATGTCGGAGCATTGTTATCAGCAGGGATCAAGGATAACAAATGGATGGTCTCGTCGACAAAGATCCGAGTAAACTGAGGTCCTTCTGGATCGGATGAGGTCGCCTCTTCAAAAGCCGTGGTCTTCAGGATATTCCACAACGCTATATACTCATCTCCCGAAGGGTTGGCGATAGGAAGTTGGAAGGCTTCGAGAAGGAGCTGGATCGGGTGCTGTTTTGGTTGCTCCGCACTGTGCGTCAGGAGAGTCTCGACGCGGACGAAAAGGGCATCGTATTGACGGGTAGAAAAGCGGGGTCGTGAGAGAAGATCATCATCCATGGCGGGGGAACCTTTGTTGTATGGGTAGTACTTGACCAGCTCCTGAAGCCGTGTAGGTAAACGCTGCCCGAAAGATTCCTCCCTGTAATGTTATCAGTCACTATAACATCGACGCTCTGTGCAGGCTCACCTCAAGCGGGCAAGGAATAGATGTTCCAGAACGCGGCCGGCACGCTCCCATCGAGCATAAAACCGGTTCCAGTCGTCGGACTGTTCCGCCCGAGTAGCTGCGAGAAGCCAGAGACCCAAACATTTTGAGAGTTTGCTACCAGAGATGCCATTTGCTTCTGCATGGGACGCGAGCGATGATATCAAACTAAGTGTCGCGGTCAGCAGCTCAATGTGGGATGCAGGCAACTGAGGCAACAATAATTCGGAAAACGCTCTGGGCGGGTATGACGCATTACGCTCCGCGTGGAAGAAAGCATTGTACCATCCCCATTCGGCGCTGTCTTTACCAAAATGATCATTCTCAAGCGAAAGATGACGAAGACCCCAACGAAGAACGGCAGCGACGTCATGGGGTGAACGTGTATAATGGAGCTCATTTTCGAAAGCTGAGGTAGAGGAAATGGGTGTTGGAGAGAGCGTGGTTATTCGACTTTGGGTTAAAGAACGGATAAAGAGGGAAATGAGTTTGCGCTGGACATCGGGAGATGGAGAGAACCAATGGGGATGCATGATTCCGAGAGTCTCCAAGCCTGATTTGGAAAGGTGAGCGAGAGAGCTGCAGAGACGATACAAAAACATACCACGCTCGGTAATGGCCTGTGCGCACGCGCGGATGAGAATGAGAGCTTCCAACGAATTGAGACGTTTCGCGGCGATGACAGCATCATCGAGCACTATCTGCGAGTCGGGATCTGCTTCGAAGACGACGCCTAGGGTACGGGAATCCGAGTTTTCTTTGGGACCAGGGAGCCGCAACGTCAGGTGAGGGACATCCTCTGGATGCTTCTGGGAGACCCCACGGGTCCTAGGTCTGAAGAGAGAGAATCCTATGTCGCGGGTGGGCTGAGCTTCGGCGAAGGTGGAAGCGGTTGGAGAAAGGATTGGCAGGATCGCTTCGTACTTGCCGTCAAGCAAAGTACTATCGGAAGCCTCGCGAGTCGGAGCCTCCTTGTCGTCGTGCTTCTTATAACCGAAGACCTTGTTCAGAAATGAAGGCATGGCGCGACAAGCATGCCCTAGACTGGTGGAGATTAGCAATCAGCCACGTTGAATGTGTGCAACAAGTGGAACGACGACGACAAGGAAGGAGAAAAGGGAACCACCCGTGGGAGTTCCAGGATCGAATCACGCTCGCGTCATTTTTTTTTCTTCTGAAATGCAGAGCCGGATAGGCGTGTTCATATGTATACTCGACTCCCTTACCAAGGGTATGGAGAATGGGTTGTTGGGAGGTCGACCACTTACGACACGACGTAGTTCCTTCCAGCAAGATAAGCAAGCTATTTACAATACTCTGGCAGTTGCTTCATGTCTGCGTCCTATACCATTACCCAATTTAGAAATATTTCGCATTATATAATACCATTACCTACTTTAGCAGGTTTCACACAAGGGTTAGGGTTATGTATGGGGTGCAAACCGAGATCCAACATCCTATGTGTTATGAGATACCATGTAAGTATGTGTTATAAGGGAGTCGACACCAACATGGCCTGGCTTGGCTGGCCTGTTAGACTTGGCTCGAGTCTCGAGGTGTGTGGCCACTGGCCAGGCACCTGGCACCCGATGAGGCTGTTCGAATGTCGACCCTGCAGCTGATGCCGTGCATGAGCGTCTAATTTATATGCGACACTCCCTTCGCACACCTTCCCGTTACTGCGAGCGTGAGGGTCAATCTACAAGCCAATGTCGTCCTACGACCAAAGCTTACTTGGCGAGGCACCCAGGGCGACCCGCGCACAGTTGCAGGTGAGAAGACGGCCTCGTGCCTTCTGTTCTATCCCACACCAACTCGGAGGACTGACGCTCGCGAATCTCATCTCTAATCGTCTGTAGGAAGGTTACAATGTCGACCTCCTCGAACAACCACCTCGACGCACACCTTCCGTGCGCAAGCCACCTCCCCAAATAATCCCCCAAATAGCCCCGCCCCCCGTGCCTTTGACGCCAGTCATCGCCGCGGCAGAAACTGGTTCTGGAGAAAAGTTTGTTTCTCCTGCATACACCCTCCCAGCACCAGAGTCCCGGACGTCCTTTTGGCGCAGCCGTAACGGCGTTATCACCGTTGTCCTCATCGTTCTCATTGTCATCGGCGCCGTAGTGGGCGGAGCAGTGGGTGGGACAGTTAAGAAGAGTAGCAACAACACGACAGGAACCAACAGTGTTAGCTCTTCGGGTTCTAGTTTACCCTTCACCCCCCTATCCGTCCCTACCTCAACCTCGGCAACGGGAATAGGAACGGGAACGGAAACGACTCAGGCTATCGTCGGTGGAGGGGGGGCTACTAGGACATCATCCGTCATCACTAGCACAAGTGCCCCGACGCAAAGTGTGCAAATCAACAACAAGGAGGTTATTGCGCCCTAGACAATGGAAGGGGAATGTTGAGCACTAATTGGATCATGCTTTTTCACATTCTATTCATTTTATCGCTTTTCTTTATCACCGTACATACTATTTAGTCCACCCAGGCATGTCGTACTAGCTGAAACGGACCCGGTCCGCCCCACAGTGTACCTGATGATCCGATAGGACTGTAGACCTGGGTACCCAACGTCCGAGAAACCATGAGCGGTGATTCAGAGTCTACTACTGTAAGATTACAAAAGACAAGAACCGTACATAATAATACGATCTACAACTCGGAGACTAGTACGCCACGAACTTCGTGCTTGCACTTACCAAAACCACCCCTTGGGTTGAACGACGTCCTCATTTTTAACCTCGCCGTCCCTCTGCTGTCTGAGCGCCTCCAGCATCTTCGCAACACCATCCACGTCACCGACACTCGCCCGCCCACCATTCCAATCGACCACCACCGGCCACTTGAGCGCGTTCGGATTTTGCGAACCGAGCTTCGCGACGCCTGCAGCACTCTGTATCTGTCCCTCCAACCCCGACGCAGACGGATGCGATGACAAGAACGTCGCATACGACGGTGTCGCTGCCGAGACGTCTTTAGGAGTGACGTACGAGAGAATCGTCCGCAGTTGATCCGCCGTGGGTGGCTTTGACTCAATGACCTCAAGGTTGAAATCAAGAGGGGAAGCATCAGGCTTGGTAGGCGGATACGGCGCGGCAAGCGACGCTCGCAACATTGCGAGCGCCTTTACGGAGGGGGGAGAAGACGGATGGTGACTGTGCACGTCAATTTCCGTCCCATTAGCACGATTCTCCGAGCCGGCGACAAACAGAGTGTACGAACAAGATGGATACTTGAGGCTGTATTTTTATGTCAATCAAGAAAAAAAAAAGGCTGTATGGGGTAACGACGTACCAACCGCCTCGAAAATGCGGAGAACATGTCAATAATAGGGTGCCCAATTCTTTAATGGAAGTAGCTCTTCGCAGCCTCGCACCGTAAAACACAAATTATTGCCTGGCTACGCCGCACCGCCCGTGGCCCCGCTCACGCGATGCATACATCATGATTATGTAATGGGATGTACTGATGCCAGTGGGCTGACCTTCGGGAAGCGGAACGGCTGTTCCGAAGCCTGGCATTCACACAGCGTGTTTCTTCCCTTCTGTATGTATACGTTCTCACTCTCATTTTTGGGAGCGGCCTGATGTGCACGCGACAATCGCATGGTCTAAAAGTTCAGGCCTAACTTGTTGCGCATTGACAACGCGCCCCGTGACCCCCTCAGGCGGCGATCGGAACCCCGAACAAGCAGGTCTTCCATTGAAAGCAAACCCATCACACAAAAAAGGAAACCCGAGGGTCGTCCCGAACAAACGTTCACCCGCTCGCTTGTATACTTCTAGCATTGAGCAAGGTTTGTGATCGCAGTTCAAGATTAGTTGTTGGGGGCGTTCTGCCCTGTTCTGCCATTCTAGTGGCCCTGGTAGTCCCTCAAGGGTCGTGCGACGTGGTCGGGACAGGGCTCGTCCCCATCCCATTCAGTTTTCGGGGGTGAACCACAGGGCCCGCGTCTATGCTCCCGCACTACACCTTTCTGGGAAAGTGCCGCCGGCGGAACTACCATTCTGCTCGTGGCAGGCTGTCAAGCTTAAACCATGCAACCGCAGAATTATCCGAGGAATTGGAAGGTACTACGGTAAGTACTCTTCATTTGGAGTAGCCGCGTCAGTGAGTCATGTTGTAAGACACCTTTTGGGATTGCTTAAATGCTTATGCGCGAATGCATTCAGTGACGAAAGAGCTGCTATGTAGTAGTACGTTGGAGGACTCCATATCAGCTATCGGCGGAGTGAGTCCCTTCTTATTATAGCCCGGTACCCCGGAAATTCGAATTATCTGATAATTGTGGGATCATGGATGTCAGGCACAATGATGGGGCGGGCGTGAATTACTTGAACAGACCTTCCTGGTCATGGGTTCTTCGGGGAGGCGGTGGGGGCTCCCGTCGTCGTCAGCGTCGACAACTTGTGTATTTTCTTGTGACAGGTCATGACCAAGGACCATATGGGCGTACTCTTGGATGGATCAGTCCACGTCTAGCTTATGTCTGAATTCAATTTCAGCATGACAGTTCGGTTTCCTATATGGGTTTAATAGACGTAAACCAGTGGACGATCTCTCGATCAGGATCGTCCTGGCCCGGCCGCCGCATCTGTGCAACGTGCAGTGAATTCGAGCTATAATTAGTTGGGGACCTGGGTGAATGGTCCGTGGGCGTAGTGCAATTGATAGCAAGGCTTGACCTGCCGACCCTATCGCCGTTAGAAGAGAACGCATAGAGCAAAAGAAGAATGCAACGCGCATGCGATTCACAGACAAGAGTGGTTGACGAAGTGGAAGATATTTTAGCCACGTTGTGAGGGACAGGGGGGACTTGTTTGGTCGCGCAGTCCAAGAGCGACATTGTTTCTAGGTGATCGAACTTCATTCATGGAGGGACGTTTGGACCGCAGTACAGATTAGAGCAAGTGTGTAGGGTATACTAGCATAGACACAGGTAGATAAATAATTTGCAACGATACAGAACGGTCAAGTGAATGTTCATAAACGCTATAGTGATATATATATTATTTGAAACACACACATGGGCAGAGAGTGTCTATGCGCTGGTGAACAGAGGATTCGAGTCAAAGTAGGAGGTCGAATAAGTATGATTCGTCTCCAAAGGGTTGTTGTAATATGACATCCTGCCAGAAGAAACAACGTCGTAACCGATCGGCACTTGAGAAGCAGAAGGGACACAGTGCGCCTGAACGTTAATCAAGTTGTCGCCAGTAGAGACGGGCGACATGGCAGGCATGTCTGGTGAACAGGCGAGGCTCGAAGGGCTCGACGTACCGCTCGAACTTGCGCGGGACTGGGAAGAGACTGGCGGATATGGGTGGTAACCACGGCTGGGTGGCGACTGACCTCGGTCAAAGCCTCTCAGTAGGGAAGGTGTCATGCTCCTGTGGCGCCTTATCGGACCAGCCACACCACGGGTCATCACAGACCGATGGAGAGAAACCTGATCAAACTCCGGTCGACAGGGTGGGGCAGAAAGAGAGGCCATCATCGGCTCCCTGCAGTGAGAGGACACGGAGTCGGGGGTAGAAGGGATATGAGAGAGACTGGCCCAGGTCATGTTCGACGAGTCAGCTGTGGGGAGGAAATCCAGGTGGGGTAGATCGCCATCTGGGCTAGGGATGTCGACAACTGCGGGAACGTTATGGGAATAATATGAACTCAGAGTGGGATTCGAGGCGGCGGCGCTCCAGTTCGATGTCAAGGCCCCATGCGCGGCAACGAGACCTTCCTCGTCTCCCTGAATCTCCTGCAGGTGACCCGCCACCTCTACTTCGCATATTTCCATATTTGACATTCCATTTGAGAACGGCATCGACGAAGATAACGGGAAGTCGCCTTCGTCCAATCCCTGGCTTTCAGTGTCGAGATCAGAAGATCCGAAATCTCCGGAGCTTGTGTCATCCCCGTCAGCGCGGAAATGGATACGAAGGTGCTGATTGAGGTTATCGGACCTCGAGAACCGCTTCATGCATCGGTCACATTGATATGGACGCTCCATCGTGTGGGTGCGCACATGCCGCTTTAAGTGCTCCATACGCTTGAATAGCCGCCCACAGCAGAAAAGAGGGCAGACGAAGGCCTTGGACGTAATTGGGCTGCCAGCCCCCGAAGAGTTCGTGCCGTGGGAGTAGGATGGCAAAGTGGCATTGTCGGGATTGGGACACAGGTAAGTGTGCGATAGCCGGTCGTCGCAGGCAGCATGTTCGTATGTAGCGTATACTCCACCGTCAACGGACACGTTGGATAAGCCAGGCGTGAGTCGAGGGGGATTTATATCCGTTGGTGGCGTTGCAGGGACAAACTTTGGGTCGCCCCTGGCTTGCGCTACAAACATATCAGCGGCCGAGGACGCGCGGTCACTTGTTCCATAACCACTGCCCACATTTGTGGAGTCGTTGCGAGAGTGATGACTCCCATCCGGGCTGCTGCGGTTGATGCCCGAAAGATTGCCGGGATGAAATTTACTCGCCGGCTTTTTACGGCGCTGCTTGTAGGTCGGGGACCCTTCGAATAGGGTGAACGGCAAGAGCGGCAGGGTAGATCGCTGGACGGCTGACGAAAGTTGACTGGTACCAGTGCTTTCGATATGAATCATGTTATGCTGACTGGCGGAAGGGTGGGCAGTGGGCAGGTGTCCGTTCCCATCGTCTATGGGTTGTGAGACCGCTATGTCGCGTGCCAAATGGGAGCTAGAATCTCCATCTATTTCACGGCCACCTAACACCTTTCCGAATTGTTCGTAGAGGCTGCGCTGAGGCTCGTACGTGAACGACAATGCTGGTTCGCCCACAACGACGGTCGTAGGCTCGAGTCCCATCTTCTCCCGCTTGAGGTCGCGCTCGAGCGCATCGAGGAAGAGGCGATCATGAGGGACAGAGTACCTGTGTATCCATGAAATGGGATCAGATCGGGAGGAGGCGAGTCATTTCACTCACCAGTAGAACACCTTTTGCTTTTTTTGAGTACGAATACATTGGTATTTGAACAGAAGGTCCAAGAACGGGGACTGGATAGACACGAGTTGGTGTATGCTGAGATGTTGTGGCGAGGATCACGTACCTTGGGCTCTTCCAGAGTAGCATCTACACCAGGCTTGAGGTTGCGAAGGTCACTGAAGACACCCTCTTCAAACTTTTTCATGTTTCTGACAGGTCGCCCAAAGGCCTCGAATCGGAAAACCAAGGCGCGGACAATGTCGGTTCCAGTGATATGATAGATGCCGGACCAGAGGACGCATGAGACGTATTCTGACGACGGAAGGAGGAATCGGTTCATGGAAGGGTGTGAGGAAGTATGGGAGACGGATCCAGGGTCCCCTAAGGAGTCATCTGCGGAGCGCGAGGAGCCCGCCGATGACCAGCGGGACGGCGCTGTGGCGAGGAAGTACTTGAGTCTGTCCAAATGAGCAATGTTGTCCTGCTCCTTGGCCGTGAGCGATCTCGAGAGGTCCTTGGTAGCCAGACCCATAGCGAAATAACGAAAAAGGGGAAGATAGAAGCAGAGACTCCTGAACCGGTTGTGAGGAACAATGCGTCGGGGAGTCGTCGGTACAGCTTTACCTGTGTTGATACTGGCCCATCTATAAAGCTTCGTTATTTTGGACATTCCACCTCCGCGATAACCCATTCTTAGCGCACTCAAGAGGGATAAACAAATACGGAAAGATCAGAAGAGATCTTGACCTGCGCTTGATGATAGCCGTGCTGTGCACGGGCTCAATAATCGTGTTCTCGCCTGCCATGCTTGTGAGGTGTCGGCGCTCCAGGCGTTCTCCGGTTCCAATGATGCGGGCGAGATTTGGATTCGTAGTTTCCCGCGAAGGTTAATGGTGTGTTCAGACATGCCAATTGAACCCATGCTCATAAGTGGGGTCGTTCTTGAGACCAGAAAGGGAGAGTTCGGTCGAGAAGGCTGGTGAGGTGGAGGCGGCGTGCCATGCTCGACAAGGTTTTAGTTGACGGGACCGAGAAAGGGAGCCAAGTGTCGATTGTTATCAAGCTGGGCAGGTCGATCAGAAAGTGGACAAGCAGACCACCTGGGAGAGCGAATCGCCGATCTGCTGGGAGAGGTAAACCCCGAGCATCTGCTCCCGAGGGAGCTTGCATTCACACTGGGTGACTCTGTCAGGAACGACCAGTTGGAACCTCGTGGCACTAATCGATGCACCGCTGGCGACGCGCTGATGCCGTGCGACGCTCGCACTCCCGATGTCGTCGGCACGGCACGGCCCGCTAGCGTGTCCATCCCTCCCTGAGTTACCTCACGCTAACGTGGGCGGGGAGGCGGCGCACGTGGCCAATAGAGGTTGCACTGCAAGAACTTGGGTTAATCGTTAGTTGGATTTTGGATACTTGGGGTTAGTCAAGTTGGTTTCACCGGCTGTCAACTCTTGACGGTCGCTACTTACTCTAGCCCACTCTAGCCCACGGCTGTCCGGACCATGAGCTGTCGGATCTCCAGTGCCACGCCCGCAATCTTTGCGGAAAGGTCCCCCGCCAGTGTGTCCGCGCGTCGCCTAGCGCAACCCTTCAAATTCATCACCATGGGAGCCACGACGCCCGTGGCTCCGTGGTCGAATTCGGAGTGGGTGTCCAAAATGTAGTATCCGAGTTTGTTGTTCTAGCCAGCCACAGCAATCCATTCTGTTTTTGGTAAACCACGAACGATGGTACTAGTACGACCGCCACCGATCAGGGCGAGTCACTCTACCCTGTCGCAGTCGACGTCGAAAACGTGTCTAAATGGTGCCATACTATCCACAGCCCTCAGGCTCATCATTTATGCTTGTTTCCATTCTTGACATGGATGCACTGCGTACGGTATATTACATGCTTGCTCGTAATGCTTCTGCACTCTACTACTGCGTCGCTTCGCCATCCCAATTGTAGTGTGCATACTTGTTAAGGGTCCATCGAAGCTCCGAGCCACTGCCACTCCCGCCCCCTCTCATTGCCGATAGTTCGTCATCTCTGCATATCACTCCATCAGCTTCGACCGCCAAAATCATATCAGTAGCAAGCGAAATTGTAATATTCTCCTCTCGAGCTATTTCACTCGTCGTTTGTGTCCCAGTGATAGTCAAGTAACTTGAAAGCCGTGCGGTAAATGCTGCATGGGTGTAGGCCGGGGTGTGGAGCACTCGCAATCCTGATTTGAATATTCTGCTGCGGATCGGTGGCGAGGTATGAAATGGCAACTGTTGCAGTGCATGTAAAAACGTCGAGGGTGGAATAAGCGCTAGCAGTTGCGTAAGATCATCACCTTCAATATTATCTCAATTTCGTGCGTTGAACTCACCCACACCTCGGGCACGATTCCAGCCACCCCAAACCTCATCCAGGCCAATTATTCCGCGTTCCTTCATAATACCTCCCGTGTTCTGATCAGGCCCTTCATCCAACGAGCCCTGAAGCACTCTCGCGAGTTCACGTGCCAATTCCTCCATCCATGTCCTCTCGTCCTGTATCATGTCGGCTGTCACTGGCGCGTTGGACAACTGTAAGCCGAGCTGAGCCAAAGAAGACCGTATGAATTTTGCTTCCTCAGGTTCGGAGGACGGCACCAGCGAAGTCGTGGTGAATAATGAGGAGGATAAAGTTGTCGAGTCCAAAGTGGAAGATGTCCACGCTGGTGAAGAGGCCGTGTAGTTCACCGTAGAATTATTGCTTGATGCACCGAGTTTCTCGTTCAGTTCGGCGGCGAGATGGACAAGGTCCTGGGCTTTCACCATCAGAGCCTCGAGATCTTTAAAGGCATCGGATAATTCTGTTTCTGTGTTGTGCGCTGATGTTTCGACGTTGCGTAGAATGCCATCTAGCAAGTTCCTTCAATACCCCCACCGAGGCAAGATGACAATTAATTTACCAATGCCTGATCGTCGCAGAGGTCCTGGCGTCGAGCCTCCATCAGGAGAGACGACGCCGAGGCTCGAAGTACCACTTCTAGGCCCTTTGCCAATTTGCCTACCCTAGATGAGATATTAGTGGTGGATCTCTTGAACCACATCGCTAGAGACTAACCTCCCATGCCCTCGCCTTCAGAGCACGTCTAAGAATCGTATAAAATGCCCTGTCACCACCTTTGCGGAAACTCAGCTTAATGAGAGGATTAACAGGATCCGAGACGTCGTCTTCAACAGGTGGGGATACAGGTCGAGATGTCGGCGCGAGCCTGCCGTTAATTCCTGGATCGAGCGGCAACGGGGTAGAGCAGATCTCACAGTTACGAAGGGAGGGATGGTTCAGAAATGTACATGCGGTACACGCAATCGGTGGTGGCTCGCTAGTGGGTGGTGGAGGGGTAGAAGATCTAGACAGCGTTGACAAGGCGACAGGGAGAGATAAGGTCGATCCGTGTTGTGAAGTAGACATCGTTAATGCTTTAGGCAGGGCGGAACGGGACAGCGCACTTCTGGGTACTCCACAGAGGGCACATATCCGTGCGGCGGCTGGACTGAGGCCCGGGGGATTTCGGTGGTTACACACCTCGCAAACCCAGGTCTCCAAACTGTCACTGGCGCCGTCCTGACTACCAGACGGGGGGACAAACGTGGGATCGAGATACAGTGTGACTTTCGGCGAGGACATGAACAATCCCGCATAGTAATCGGTCCGCATAATGTGCCCGAGATCTAGACTGAATGAATGCAAAATCGGTTGCTGCGAGTGTACGAAGAACAGGCGATGCGAGGACACATGTGCTGCACCAGACTGATGATTGACAGCTTTCTGAAGACTGTAGATTTAGTGTTGGTTGACGAAAGCAACAAATTGTACGATCAATCGCATGTGTCCATAGAAACCACTTGCGAAGTGAAGAAACAGAACGTACCCATCGTAGATCCCGACGCTGTCTTGAGATGCAAGAAGGTCTTCGTCCTCGTACAGAAGTGCTGGAATCGGAATAGTACCGTCTACGGCGGTGGTGAATCGGCGCAGGACCATGTCCTTTGGTGCAAGAACAAGGTGGTCCCGATCTGGTGTTGTCACGTACACTGGCAGATGTCTTTCGCCAAGAAGCGATTATCGGACTGCACGATAGTCTACTCTGAATTCCGCCGAAGGACGTGACCTTGTGGCTGCGGGGTGGGGGGTGAGCGCTTGAGCTGTTAAGCCAAGGCTGCGTGCATGACATTATGTGGGTTGTGGGACTTGGCAAGAGGGGCGTTCAACTTACATATTGAAAGTCAAGGTCGGATCGGATCGCCTCAGGTGAGCTTATGCGTGCTGGTGAGACGTGAGCGGGATCGGAGTTAGACGTAGTCCTCTTCCGAGTCGGTCTCCCTTCGGACCTCAGCTAAGCGCCGTGGCAAAACGAACCCCGGACACCGAACAACCACAATTGTGGATAGGATCCATCATTCACTCGAGTACATCATTGATGAACACCATTTCCCACAGCCCCGCATGCCAGAGCCAACCCGTAAAGCAAATACGTATCGTGCACGCTCGGAGGACAGGCACCCATAGGAATCGCCTACAGTACACGCATGATGGAGACGTCGTTAAATAACAGGCGACAAGGGATTTGAAACATAGCTCCCGCTGGGAGTTTACGCGTATCAATCACCGTCCGGACTCGCAGGGCATGCCAATGTGTCAAGCGAAGTGGTCCAGGCTACTTCTTTTTCTTTGGCTTTTTCTTCTTTACTCCCCCAGCGGCCGGGCCTGTCTGTGGGGTAGGCACCGGAGATGCTGCCCGTGGGTGACTTGATTCTCCGCTAGCCATTGATTGTGGTGGGGCAGTAGATGGGTGCGGATCCGGACGCCTGTTCTGCATTTTCTGCATCAGAGAAAGATTGAGGGACTCGAATCGATTGAGGAAGATGGATGAATAAGTTTTGAATTTGATGCACTGGATGAAAGATAAAATCGTCTTGTTTGAATGATCGCACGGATCACATACTTTCGTATCATCGGTGACCTTGAGGACGAGTTTCCCCTCTGACGATTTCCATTTTACACAATATCGTGTCTGTGTGACGCGATATAGTTGAGCAAAGTGCTATCAATGATGAAACTGACCTTGGTAGGCGACTTGACATACAAATTTTCAGCAGCCTCTTGGTATTCCTGCCAGGATGCGATGTAGACCATGATAATCCAGACCCACTCTATCACCTCTGAAATGTTGCGTGACTGGATGTCATACAAGTGACGGTATCACGTGCAGTGTCACATGGAATATCGGGAGGTCTCGGTCCAAGCTCGGTAGACATTTCATCCAACGATCAAAGCCTCCGCCTTCCAAACGCAGTTTTAGAGATGCCTACTGAGCAACCCAAACGTGAGAATTGCCTTCCCGTCCTCCCCTGGTGCCTGCTAACGAGCATCAATGGGAACGTTTTATCATAATCATTAACATAGCACTTCCTTTCATTGCCAACTTCGCTGCTGGTGCAATTGCTGGTGTGTCGGAAATTCTGACTTTTTACCCACTCGGTGAGTGCCATGCGAGTCTCGTTCTTGTCAAACACGATTCGAATTTTGTGCGCCCTCTGCCAGATGTCGTGCGTTCTTCCTCCTCCGTGTTACCGATCCCATTTTCAACACATGATTGCAGGTCAAGACGCGTATGCAACTAGAGACTGGCAAAGGCAAGCATGGCATGATCGGCACTCTCACTTCCATCATTCGCGAGGAAGGGTAAGCTTCACATAGATTTACGTTGGCCAAGACTAAAGAACAAGTATAGCGCTGGCAGATTGTACAGAGGTACGATGACGTTGTAACGTCCATCCAAGTCTTTTGAACGGCTGCTGTCAGGTTTGGTTCCGCCACTACTTCTGGAGGCACCAAAGCGTGCGGTCAAGTTGTAAGTAATATTTCCCGATTTTGAGCGCCTTCCTCGATCTCACAAATACTTCCTCTCACCTAGCGCCGCCAATGATTTCTGGGGGAAAACATTCTTGGAGCTGTCTGGTGAAAGTAAAATGACACAAGAGCTCTCTATTCTCACCGGGTGCAGCGCGGGCGCTACCGAGTCCTTCGTTGTCGTTCCATTTGAACTTGTTAAGATCAAGTAAACTTACTTCTCCACATCTTCATGTGTTATGCTCACAGTTTATTGCAGGTTGCAAGATAAAACAAGTACTTTCGCTGGCCCAATAGACGTTGTTAAGCAGATTGTTAGAAAAGAAGGCGTTCTCGGGCTCTACGCTGGAATGGAGGCAACATTCTGGAGGTGGGACATCTACCCACTTAATGATGTGCAACATTGAGTCCTTCTCTTCACAGACACTTTTGGTGGAATGGAGGATACTTCGGATGCATCTACCAAGTGCGCTCCCTGATGCCAAAAGCAGAGGTGAGACCGTTCCCTTTGTCCCTGAACGTTTTATGGAAGACAATGGCAGACCCCCCAAAGTCAACTTTTCAACAATTTTGTCTCTGGTGCTGTGGGCGGTTTCGTCGGCACAGCCATCAATACCCCATTTGATGTACGTTGAGGTGCACATGTCAATTGATCAAGGAACTGAGTTATTCGTTTCGTAGGTGGTCAAGTCACGCATCCAGGGAGCCACTCCGGTCCCAGGGCAAGTACCCAAATACAATTGGACATACCCGGCGTATGTTGGCTTTTCCTCGATCTAAAAAGACATTTTAATTATTGTGGCCAGACTCCTTACGATAATGCGAGAAGAAGGACCGGCGGCGCTTTACAAGGGCTTTGCGCCGAAGGTGCTTCGACTTGCCCCAGGTGGTGGTGTCTTACTTCTAGTTGTCGAGTTCACTCTCGGTGTCTTCAGGAAGGGTACGTTTGATTGCTTATACATGCGCAGTCGCTGATATGTCTATGCAGCTTTGGGTCCACCATATATATGAAAAGTCCACTCATTATATCTGGACATGGCACCAAATGTAAATAGGACTTAGGAGGAGTGGTTGTAAAATGTCAATCCACACACCGAGCGCAGATGTGTCCAATGAGCAAAGCCATCAGGACGAGGTAAGCCACATGACTACAAACCAGGCTGGGTGCACAGCCACATATCTGAGGAGAAAAGTATAAAAGGCTGACGCCACACAGGGGCTTTTTCTCTGTCCACCGCAATGTCGACCGCCAGCCGTCTTCCGTTCGTGCCCGCTGCACGGGGCGACAAGCGCTCCCCTTGTCCCGCCCTCAATGCACTGGCGAACCACGGCTACCTGTAAGTATCGCAATTGCCATTCGCTCCAAGCCCAACTCAGTCCCCACAGTCCCCACGACGGCAAAAACATCGGCTTCTGGCAACTCATACAGGCCGTCCGCTCAGTCTACAACTTGTCGTTTCCCTTCGCAGCCCTGCTAGCGCTTGTCGGAATCTTTCTCTGTGGCCACGCCCTGCGCCTCGACCTCGACAAGCTCGCGCTGCATAACAGAATTGAGCACGACGCATCCCTCGTTCATGGGGACGCCCTCCCTGGCCACGCCGAAGCTCCTATCCCAGTCGATCCAGAGCTTCTCGACGCCTTTTTATCGCATGCGGACGAGAAGCAGGGATTGAGTCTCGATGCGTTTGCACAGTTGCGGGTGGACAGAGAAGCGAGGCTGACATCACCGTTGGACCACCTCCACTCCGAGATTGGCACGGGCGAAGCTGCACTCTGCTGGCTGCTTCTCAAAAAGGAGAACGGCCAAGTACCGCTGTCGATGCTCGAACAATGGTACGGCGAAGAGCGTATACCCAATGGTTGGGCGCCACCCACCCAGGGTGTCGGACTGTTTGACGCTCGTCAGACGGCGAATGAAGTGGCGGATAAGATGGAACAGATCAGACGTCGGTAATGAGAACGTAGGGAGGCATCACTGCTTCTGCAGTGTTTGTGAACGAAAAGCTCGATTTCTGTAGTCCTGTAATTATCTCGTCACTCATCTATATTACTAGCTGTCTTGGTACACTCGAATCGACCCATTGCGCAGTTCGCAGCACATGCAGCCAGCCTGCGCAATGCGGCGCAGCGCCCGTAGAGCTTGACTATGCCTTCCGCAACCAGGCAAAGCGGTGAACCGCCCTGTTTATAATCAGGCGACGTCAGCTTGGGTGTGGCCCCTAACAGATAGTACCGCCATCACCCCAACGATAGTTTATCATGGTGAGCTCGGCATCGTCCCTGACGACTATCATCCCGCTTGCTAAATGCTACGCAGGCATCCGGCGTCCAAGTTGCAGACGTGTGCATCGTGACTTACCAGCAGCTCAAACTGGGCAAGAAATTCAAGTACATCCTCTTCGCTCTCAACGACGGCCTGTCCGAGATCGTCGTCAATAAGACCTCGGACGCCCCGGACTATGAAGCATTTGTAGAGGACTTGCCTGACGATCAATGCCGTTGGGCAGTCTACGATTTCGAATTCACAAAGGATGGGAAGAGGAACAAACTTTGCTTCGTTTCGTGGTGAGTTCTATTTCCCTTCGACGGGAGGGAGACTTCCGAGGGCAGCCGACCTCGGAACTTCATCACTGCTCACGCGCGGCCACCTCATCAGGTCTCCCAACGATGCGAAAATAAAAGATAAGATGCTGTTTGCTTCTTCCCATGAGGCTCTCAGGCAGAAGCTAGATGGCATAACCTTCGAGGTTCAAGCGACAGACCGATCTGAGATCAGCTACGCCACTGGTTCGTCCGACGTTCGCCAGGAGATACTGTTATATCCTGATTCTTTGCGGATCTGCAGTGCTCGCCAAAGCGTTGACGTCCACTCACTGATTTTCATGTTGCCCCTATATGTATCGTTCATCGGTTCCAAGATGTCTCATCTCGGGTCTATCCACTCCGCCTAGTAGGGATGGCCGTCGACCTGTTCAGTAATTTGATATGTATAGATGACTTCGGGTGTATACGGAAGCTTTCGTCTAGAATTCGTTCGCATGCCATCGGAAGTATCATGTCAAACGTTAGCAGATTATCAGCACCCTTGGATCTCATTACCTGTCTAGAGTCCCGACCCAAAGAATCGCAATCCAATAGCTCCGTATGTACGTCCCCGCCCGTTTTCCCGATATGATCCATATTACCGACGACCGTGGGTCTATATCATCTTCTTTCCGTCTATGGACTCGGCGGGGATCAAAGTGTCCCCCATAAGATACTCGCCAGCAGCGCAAATGCCTGCTGACCACACCAACAAAAGAGACGTGATGCAGAAAAAGCTGATAGATTGTCCTATCTCCAACCATGATCCTATCGCGCGCATCAGTCAACGGACGGGGATGGGGGTTGGAATTTCATACCGGTATCAGTCACGTTCAAAAAGAATGTCATCGTCATTCCTATTAGCACAATCAGAAATGGATAGCACAGCCAATTCAAAATCATTCCCACCATCAGTAAGGGTTAACGCTACGAGGAACAGGGAGAAAGAAGGCAAGCGTAAACGGGTGTTGAGAGTCGCAAAAGCTGCTGACAGGATCACATATGGTGCGACGATCTTGAATATCTGCATGGGAAGGTCAGCGTGTGTATATGACCAAATCAGAATACGAACCAGTAAGGCCGCCATCAAGAAAGGGTTGAATACCGGCACAAGACGATATACAGGCTCTAGATAAAAGGAACTGGAACACCCTGTGAGACCACACAACGCCGAAAGATCACCCAGTAGAACTTACGATATGGATGCGACGCTAAAGAAAAGTCAAGTCAAGTCAACACGAGACGCGGACAAGCATAATACAAATACAACATACTTTCCAGTCCCAAAGAAGGCGACTTGCACGAAAAATAAGAAAAACAAGGCTATCCGTACATCGTCCGCCTGGAAGCGATAGCCGTCCGACCGGACCTCCCTCGGCATGGATCCGTCGACACCCAAAGTTTTCCGAACAGCTACTTCGACGTCTATCCACAGAAGTAAATTGAATGTGAAAGCCGAGTAGAAGAGACCTTCAATGGATATCGACAATACAACGAAACAGACAGAAAATGCCAGGAAGAATGTCATGATTTTGGACCTCGGGGAGGAATGTTGCGCTTGGGATATGAATGGGTATACTGATGATATCACTGGCCGAATCAAAGTGAAGTTATAAGACACTACAATCACAAAGATGATAAATTACATACCGAGGATTGACCATGCAGTAAGTTGATTGTAGGGTGGTAAGCCATTCTTAGCTTGCAAACTGACGACAGAGCTAGCAGTGACCACCATGGTAGCCGCGACAAGGCCTACCTTTTGGAAATTAAGTGAAAATAACATGCACAAGATTCTTCACTTACTTGGAGAAGCGCAGATAATCTTTTATTCTTGAAGCCCAGACTTGAGTCGGATGGCCAAGTATGCGTAGCACCTATGAAGAGCATGACAGCGCCACCTAACAGGCTAGAAACTCATCAGCACCACGCGAACCTGATTAACGGGGACCTACATGGTTGGAAGGCTTTCCTTCTTGTCAACCGCAAGGAGGGGGAAGACGGCGGTGACTAGACAACTAAAAGTCCACTGTAGGACAAGTTTCCAATTCTGCGAGAGAGTTGAAGATGGCCAAGCACAATATGGCCATAAGACTCCAATAACGACAAAACCGACACTCCATATAGAGCGGTAGGTGTATGCAGCCTGGAAATGTGATCTGTGAACCATACCTTCAGGACGAAGAGATGTACATACAACCATGCTCTGAAGTGAGACGACAACAAGTAATCCATAAGTGCAAAGCTGGCGTAAGGAGAAAGATGATTGGGATATGGCTCTGAGCAGGGCGGGTACCCCTCGCAGGTAGAACACTCTCCAGAAATAGCACGGGAAGGCAACATAAACGTAGAATGTCAACGGTGCGTTCTGTATCCAGAAAACCATCACAGAACCAAAGAATGTCAGAAGAGTGAATGCATCGACGGTTCCTTTCCTGGCAGCCGACACCGGTGGGCTATCTTGGGCAGGGAGGATGGAGATAGAAGTGTATGCAGCCCATCCAACATACGCTACGATGACAATAGAGCGAATCAAGAAACGATCATAGCTAAAGATCTTGTCAGGTCAGGACACAATGAGATACAATGCAGGCTGACGTTTCTAGGTAGCGCAAGCCTTCCAAACAGGTGTTGATCAACTGCGCAGACTGTCGACGCGCTTCGTTCCACTGTCCTTCTCTCAGTGATTGTTCGATGGATGCAAGTTTCCGGATGCGGGCTGGCATTCCGGAATCACCAACTCCTTCGAGAGGAACAAATGGTTTATAAATTAAAAGCTGTGCCTGCTTGAGCTCTTGAAAAGATGAGAATATACATTCAATGGCAGATGACGACTTACCGTGTTTGATACGATAGTGTTCTAACAAAACCTGAGTATTGACTAATGCCATGTGAGCAAGGGCCTCCTCTCCTCCACGAGGGTTAAGGAACCCAGCCCGCGTGTGGTCTACATCAGGTAGCACACCAACCGAGTTCACTGGCCAATCTATGCCGACGAGTGACGCCATCAGAGGAGCTATGTCCGCTTGAGAGATATCTCGGCGGAGTACATGCTCCAGCTTCCATGGCTGCGAGAAGTCGTCATGTGAAGAAGGTGAAGAATCGGGGAGAGGACCTCGAATGCCTTTGCCCCATGCAATAAGTGGTGTTCGAGTATTATCCGGGTCTGAGAAAGGCGGTGAAGGCCAAAGTTGCTAGAGAGGGATAGAGCCTCACCACCGTCTCCATGATTACCTATCTTGGACATACCATGATCGGCGGTAAATACGAAAGTGGTTTCCTCGTCCCCGTAGAAATCCAAGAAGAGTTTCTCTGTCTCGCGGACAATGTTATCCACAACTTGGATGTTGTTCATATACTCCTGTTGGTCTACTTGAGTGGAGCAAACCACGATCAAGTCACTAGATTCACCTCGGAATGAGGACGGTATGAGTGACCGGTAGTGTCCAATCCTAGGAGATGCATAAAAAATATCACTTTGTCTTCTCGTAGGTTCGAATTTAGCGTAGTATCTTGTGACGCGTTTCGAAACAGTACATGAAGTTGGTCCAGTACCCAGGTGTCGAGAGTGGTTGCATCTGCACATCTAGTTAGGCCCGTGAATAGAAGCTCGGCGTTATATCAACCTTTTGTAAAGTCTTCTGCTTCCTCATCATAACACCATGAGCGGACTTTGCCAAGAGTGGCACCTTTGGCAAACATCGGCAGGATATCGGGTGACCCGAACGAGAAGGTGTGACTTGATTGATTAAATACTGAATCAAAGTCCACCTTAATTGGGGTATAGTCAGTGGAGAATTGCTCCTCGACGTTGACTTCCTACTGGATTGGATTTCCAGCCCTGTGGTTGGCGCGCTAAGGTCATTGATGGTATCTGAAACCACATTCATGCCTGACCTTTGTGACTGCTGAGACATCCTCATACATCCCCCCTATCCATCCAAATGTGAAGCAAGAAGGCGTAGCACTTGTGACGACAAACCTATGATGGCGACATGTCCCGGGCGACTCTCGGTAGGTACCCTGGTATGGGATACTCCGAAGGCACCACGTTTCTCGGCGATGGATCTCAAGTACGGGGCAACTACCTCTGGAGCGGGGTCAACTGACGAAAACCCGTTTGGAGTGAACAAGAGGTCAGCTCGAAGGCCATCACCTAATCAAAGCGTGTTAGGACGACGCGGCACACATTGTATCATCCGACATACCCACAATGAGCACTAGGCGCTTAGACTCTCCGGTACTTGAGCCGTAACGTGTCATGCCATGAACGACAGGGCTCCTGAAGTAGCAATCGAATACGGACGCGATAAACACGATGTGGAATATAATTCCGAGGATAAGCAACTTGAGGACATGGCGACTCGAGTTTGGCATTTGGCATATAACACTGCGGTTTTCTCGATAGTCCTCTCAACCAAGTTTGGCTCAAGCTCGGTGAATGATGTACTGGACCTTGAACCCCGGAGCCTCGAGGTTGAGTGGATAGTATTTCCGAACAAGTCCAGCTCGGAAAGGAGTTCCTATATTTGGAGTTTGCCGAAGCCGTGAGAAACATCGATACCGGAGCGCGTCGTTTCTGAACCCGAGCCCCTTAGAAGAGTCCTCCTACCTAAGGGATTCCCGGTGATCCGACATCGCATCAACCAGGCGCAGGGAAGCGTACAAGAAAAACTGATATTTACCGTCCCTCCCTTTCCGTCCCACAACACGCCAGAACCTCGGTTTCTCGCCGAGCGCTGCGTCGTTTCGTTCGATTCTTGGCGATCCGGTATTGTATCCACCAGGCGCAGCAAACAAATTGTTATCTTTCCCTTTCGCTTGAAAAACCCCAACCCCACCACAGAACCTGGATATCTCGTCAATCGCCGCGTTGTTTCGTTCGATTCTCAGTGATCCAGCGTCGCATTACCAAGCGCAGGTACGAGAATGATCGCTACTTACAATTGCTTTCTTTTGCTTGACACATTGCTCTCCATAATCCTAGAATTATTCGTCACTACCAGGTTGTGTGTACTGTGCACAGCAAGTCGAGGGTTGTACTCATAGGTGAAAGTATGACATGTGGGAAATCAGTATCAGAGGATATTGTTTGGTCGTTGATCAACATGCGATATGTCGCCAATTTATCCGTTTATGATCTAATTGAATGTCTATCAGTGCAGCACTACTTGTTTACACGCCCCCGGGCCCACTTGAACCCCGCAAGTACTTCCTGGATTGGGCTCAAGCGCTAATGATAGCACCGACACTGGCCCCTGCCCTGGTCGAGGTCGAATGGATGATGTCCGCGGGGCGCTGCCAGTGAGGACGGTCACCGAATTTATTGCCCACGTGGACCCCACTCAAAGTCCCCACTTGGCGGAAGCCGACTCAGACCTTATCATACATAGTTCCACATCACTGGTTCATCACAATACGCACGTTGACGACGTGACATTGTCAAGTCTCTGGCAGCACTTATGGTCCCTTTTGCCACATCATGCTGGTCCAGATGTTTCTGCTGCATGGCAATATCCTCGTCGGGAGGTATGTACATACTTTCTTGCAGGACGCCCAATCAAATCCCGGGAAAAGGAAGATTTATTTTCCGTTTGCCGATTCATATAGATCCAGCGCTGGCAGCCTCTTTGTACTGCTGTGCGGAACTCAGAGACACTCCCACGTGGTTGCGTCATTTTACAACTGAATCTTCTTGATCGCACTCACAGGCACAGCTACTCAATTTCCGAATAGAACTCAGGGGGTTGGTGGGTTTGTAATTTATCCCTTACCGACATAGCGGCTGATCAAAGAACACTATAGATGTCGTGAGCAGCAAGCAGTTCACGACTGGGAGTGTAGGTATCCAATTTCGAAAATATCTGGGTCCCACAATGACATTCGTATGCAATGGCAACGGCCACACGGCCTGCGTTGGTTGGACACCGTCCGCCAGGGTACCTAAATGAAGATGCCAAGACAAAGTGAGCCTTTCAAATGTTCCACTCGTCCATGCTCACTGCTTTAGGTCCTTCGTGTTAGCAGTAACTCGGAAAACAAGGTGGACATAGGCACCGCGACAGAGTCGCAAAGGCTCTATAAGGCACGCGCAGAAAAGCGATCCTGCTTTCCACAAGGCTGCCAGTCAGCTGTTGTTGTCAAATGACTCACTACCTGGTCTGAGTCCGCCATTTGACAGGCGCCATCGAATGTGCGGTGATGCAGCCAATCTGGGAGCAAAAAAAATGCACATTCACCGTTTGTTGCATGTGGCACAGTGGCAGCCGTCAATCACATCTTTGAGATCTGCTGCATACAATGCAAGCACACCCCACATCCGGAAATGATGGTACCGCCATGGATCTTCTCGAGTGGAAGTGGGGTAAACGTTGACCACCAATTTGAATGTTCAGTCGACACCAACTCGAATGGTTCACTGCAGCTCCTTATAGTAAGTGCTTTGTTTGTGCGATTAGATGTTATCGGTCAGTCATAGCCGCATCTATTCGTGGTTACCGGATATCAATTATACTTATCAATGACCCTTGCTTGCCGCCGAAGGCGGCCTTGAAACACCATTCGGATCCTTGAATTCCTGGACCCAAGAGGGGTCCGTATCCAACCAACGTCATGCACGGTGTAATTATCTGTGGCAGGCAGTGGTTGATTCACAGGGTGTATCGCTTAGTAGGCGTCGATTCTGGAGCTTTAATGGCGGTCAACATATTACTGTTACTAATACGACACATCACCGTAACTATCTATATATTTGACTTTGTTTGTGAGCCCTCTTCCCTGGCATAACGAGATACGCAGTCGCTAAAATGATGTTCAGGAGCCTTCGAACCTACCTAAAATGGACTTGCTGTGTACTCCGAGTGGTTCCGTCATTCAAGTTTTACAGCTTCATATCCTTGATCATACACACAGGCGCAGCTACTCTGGAACTCAAGGAGTTGGTAACTTTCTATTTCATTCCTCGAGCTCCTTTGCTGGTATAGCAGCTGACTTTGAACGAGCTCGATAGATCTCGTGAACAGTGGGAGAGTGTACTTTCGAGAGTATGTATCTGGGTCAGATACAATGGTAACAGTCGCATGGCTTGCGTTGTTTGGACAACCACCCTTCACTACCCCTGGTCTGATCCCGCCATTTGATGGGCGCTATCGAATGTTCGATGATGGCAGCCAATCTGGGAGCAATCAATATGCACATTCACGGTTTGGTGCCAGTGGCTCCATATGGCGAGGCACCTTTTCCTGTGCATCGCCACTATAAGTAGAACAGAAAATTTGGCGGTCAACAGGCCTCCCTCTTCGACGTGTCCAGGTCAGTCCGCATCTGGTGAGCGAGGCTGTCTTGCTAAATATATATATTGTAGATCCAGGTCACCGTACAATGCAGAAGGTCCGCGAGATTCTCTACGGCCCATTGTCTTATGGAATTCCGGGGCAACATTGCTGCTACGATAACCAATATCGGCCTACGTTCCACGGGACAGAGCAGCGATACGTCAGCCCCACCACCGGCAGGTGCAGACCACTCATAGTCCAAGCAGTCCATCCTAGCAGTCAGATTATTGGTAGGATCGAAATTGACATCGGAGAAAGCATTCCTGATGCAAGAAAACTCGCCGTTTGGCTGGTTCTCAACCCGCCATTCAAACCGGAGCAGATCCCCCTTTGGCTCTTCCGTTGGACTTGGTTCACATTTGCACTTATTTGGCCATTTAACGTGCCGAGGTACACCGGATTCTACCCTGCCTACTTGTCGAGATACTACGGTCAGCTCTGGGTTGCTCGTTCCCCTCGCGAGTATTCTCTGCGAAAAGCTCAACTAGGAGTGGAGCCCGTCCACGAAATCACACATTCGACACACCCCTGTCGACTCGTGATCTATGATCCTACGTCGAAGTCCTGGCATGTCTGCTCTGACCCAAACATCATTAAGCAACAGAAATATGTTGCCATCTCCTACCGATACGAAGACATCATTCCTAAAGGTACTGCTAAGAAGGATAAACCCGGTTTAAAGGCGACATTCATTACGGAGGTCGAAGCTGCCGTGGCATCTCTCCACCAGTCCGCCTATTGGATCGACCTGACGTTGATGGACAGAGCGGAGTCTCAGCCACCGGAAGAGATCGACAAGGATCTGTATCGCATGGCAGATGTTTACCGTGGCGCTCAGTTTACGTTTATCATGCTCTGCCCCCCTGCTGGGGTCACGGAAGAGAGCGCATGGTTGGCATACGGTCAGCGTCTCTGGACTTTTCCCGAGGCCCTCCTGAGCCGTGAGCTACGCTTCAAGTTCAGAGATGGCGAAGTCATCCCCATCACCCTCCATCAGCTCGCAAATCGCGCCTACGTCGGCTTCGCCGAGGAGTCCGCCATCATCAATGCGTATGGGCTGAGAGATCCATTGGAGAGGTTGGAAAGACTCTCGCTGCTTAAGTCTGCCCTTTGGCGACGCACAAGCAGCGTTCTGGAGAAACTTGCAGAACCAGGCGCTAAACAACACTTCAGGGCAGAGAGGGTGTACGCACTCATGGGATTCTTCGAACATCGCATCCATCCCCACTTCGAGGAAACACAGCTACAAGCACTTGTCAGGCTCTCGATGGCTAACGACAACGATCATATCGTAGAGCGCATGGTTTCTCTTCTTCCTTCTCGGATCCCCGACACTGCTTGCTGGTATGCGGAGGAAGATGAATGGGGAGCGAATTTATGGGATATTGAACCAGGAATTCAGGTAGTTGGAATGACGGAGAGGGAGGCCCTTGTCCTTGGAGGTTGTCGAGCCGCCGCCATACGGTGGAAAGAATTCCCCTCGATCTCTTTCGCTTTGCGGCGCTCGTGGAAGCGGATGATCGCCAATTACCTTCCAAATCTTTTCTGGGAGCTCCTCCTCGTCGGGATCATTCTGGAGGCGGAGTTTGGTCGCCCTCCTCAAAGTCAATATGTTCCTGGAGTATGGATTCCCCTCGTCGTCGCGATTATTTTGATGCTGTTCGCGCCTCTGCTGGTAGCATATGGGACCTCTGGACGTTTAGCGCAGGCACAGCCATGGCTGGTTGGTGTCAAGGGTTTGATCTCTGCGGAAGAAGCTTCCGTCCTTATGTATGGAGGTGCGATCTTCGCCTTGCCAAGAACGTCTTACAGTCCCTCCGGTACACTCCTCTCCCAAACCGAAACAGGCCGGTTTCGACGCGGAGACCCGGCACAGCTGGACGCCCTTAAGGCTGGAACGTACAACGGAAGAGAGGACGACGACCTGTATACACTCGTCGACACCTTATCGGCTACGATCTATTATTTCCGCGCGGCACGCCCGCCGACGGTATGCTTGTACACGGGACGGGAGTCGGGGATGGGCAGATTCGTGTTATGCAGCGAAAGGTGCACGGTTAATGAACTGCACAAGGAGGCGGTCGTCAGGATGCCCTGGTACGTCAGTCAATCCATGCCGGCGTGTGACTGGGTTGCACTTGGTTGAATGAGTGCTTTTTCTTTTGACCAATTGCCGAAAAATTGCTACGAAATGCGATGGTCGAGCACTTTCTCGCTCGTACGAACTCGTAGTTTGATAACTTGATAGGATTATTAAGAGCTTCGTCTGTTCAGCATGTATGTCTGTAGGATGTTTCGAAAGGATAGGTTGCTCTCAATTGAGCAGTTAACACTTGTTGCCGTCGAAGAATGTGCGCTCGACCACTGGGTCCAGAGGTTCAGCATAAGAACCTTACGACCGGTGCTCTTCCCGGCCGAATCTGATGGGCACCCAGAGCGTGCTTATACGAAACCGCTGTCCAAATCACTGGCATGTCGCTAGTCCCCAGGCTCAGCAAAGTTCTGACACGTATGTATCTAATGTCACGCCTGATTGACTAAGTCGTTCAGAGTTTCACGTCTCCTCACCTTCGTTCGTTGGATTGCATTGTGATAGAGCGGGGACGAGCAGTCGGGAGAGGAGGAACTCGACGAAGCCCGACATCCGCTGCTCCTGCCGGGCGCCATGCCGCACATGTCCGGGGCGGCGATCGATGCGGTGGTGCATGGTCCATCGTGATCTCGTACTAGACGACGGGAGTGAGGAAGAGGACGAGCTGAAGGAGTGATCTAGAGGCGTAGCACGGAGGTTTTGGCTAATCGACGCTTAGAGTTGTTCTTTGTATAATCTCTTTGAAGCTCGAGCGCTCGAGAGCAACACCCCAACACAGCACGTACGAAAAATACATCGATCGGAAGCATCTCAGGGGTAATTCAACTCCAGGCCTTTCAAGCCGCAAGGACGTATATCTTCATGTCTACAACAGGGAGAATCTATACCACCACAAAACGATCTATGATCCATCTCACGCAACACCGCCGCTCTTCGTCTTTCTATCCCGGGTATCGTACCCAATCCATCAGATGGACGCCTTACCTCTCGGTTCGTACGGCAACAGCAAGGCCAGGAAACCCGCAAAGACGACCAAGCCACCCGCAACGTACACCGGCACCGCCGTCGCGAGGTTCGCGTACAGCGCGATGACAGGCGCCTATGGGCGTGTATTCACGAATCGCTTCAACGTCGAACGGACGGAAACACGCACCATCACGCCAAACACCCGCGCAGCAGTGGCTGTCAGACCGTTACCCGTCCCACGATCCTTGGCGGGGAATATCTCTGCAGAGACCGCATACAGCACGCCGTACATCATCTATACCCCCCAGTCATAGCGTGAGCTGAGCTGGCATCGTCGAGCAACGAAAGAACCGCCCAGGACGCACGTTGCTGCAACACGCGTAGCCACAGTTCCACCCCAGAAGCTGGTTCGACGTCCTGGAGGTGGTGCTCGCGTAGAGGAACGCGCCGGTGAGCGCTTTATTCCGCGGGAGGTCGTTGAGTGATGAGGATGCGTGGGATGGGGGGAGACTCGCCTGAGGAGATCGCGAGGCTGCCTTTGCGTCCGATGTACGGGACCTCGACGGCCCATCCTGTAATGAAGGCGGAGGGGACACCGACCGTGCTCAAGATCACTAGCTGTTGTCATGAGGTGTGAGTATAAGCCCACATCATGGGCACGGAAAGCGTACGTTGCGGTAAGTGGTGTAAAGGGATCCGTCTCCGAATACGGCACCGCGAGTGGACAACCTTCCAGACAGTCAAGCTGCGTCGAGTGGTAACGGCATCTCCACTCACAAGTAAGGTAAAAAACTATTATAGAGCGTCGATGCAAGACCAATGGTCCCTTGGGTGCAAAACGATTCAATCATGACATCTCGGAACAAACGGGGAGCGTAACCATACCCCAAACAGCAATGAGCAGGCTGGTGGACCAAGCCATCTTTGGAGTGGCAAAGAGCGCCTTGATATGACTCACACCGTACTTGGAGTCCTTGGACAGAATGTTACGCCGCGTTCGCGACGGCGACGCACCCCGATTCCGTCCTGGAGCCTCCAGCTCTTCTACCGTGAGCGTTGTTGTCTTGCCGTTGTATCTGGCCAACTTGTGGATGACCTCGACTGCTTCCGCGTCCTTGCCGATGCCGGATAAAAATCGTGGACTTTCAAAGAGGGTAAAGACGAAGAAGCGGAGGCCCCAGAGGAAGAGGGAGAGCCCGCCGAGCGCAAAAAGAAGGTATCTCCACCCCATATTGTCGGACCTTTCGCAATTCTCGGAGGTGGCACAGGAGAAATTGGCGATCAGGGGCCACGCGATCTGTACAGGGCGTGTTAGTGCTATCAGAGCGAAACATATGATGCTATTCTCAGACTTACTAGACTACAAATAAGTTGTCCGAGGGTCCACCAAATGGCGAGTATCGTCAAAAGGTATTGATGAGATCCTGGGATGAAATCTAGCAGAAAACTGTCAATCGAGCGATTTGGTGGAGGGCATCTGTTTTACCCAAGAATACAGCCGAGTCCACGGGCATGTTGCCTCCAGCAAAGTTCAATGCACGATTTGTCGTGAAATTGGACAAACGTACCACCAGCACCAATACCAACGACGGCAATCAGGGAGGCCAAAGTGACAAAATCGAGTGAGCCACCAGCGGCCAAGCCGAAAACACCTGAGATGAAAAGTGTCAAGTTGAAAGACCACCTACACCGTTCGGTTAAACCTATTCAGGTGACAGACGACAAACAGACCTTCGACCCCAAATATCACATACGAGGCTCCAAACGATGGCTCCCACGAGGAGACCAACATTCAATGCCAAAGACAGAAACGGGGCGTTGAAATGGAACTCGTTGATGGCGGGCGTTAGAATCAGCCCAGCCAACAGCTGGCGAAACATTGTTCAATTTTGGACACCTTTTGTTCTCGGGCGCACTTACGGGCCAGACGCTGTCGCTGTGAAATGACTGAGCATCAACCTCGGATGGGCGGACTAACCAAAGACCTACGCGAACCACCCAAAGCCAGCCACAATAAACAAATACCACTATTATGAGGGCGGACATCACGATTAGTTACACACGGGCACTCGTCTTCCACCGTACCTGGTATTTGCCCATGCCAATTTCTTGTATGGAACGATTCAAAATGCGAGCTTTTGCATGGTACACCGGATCGTCGTACCCGTCTTCGTAAAGGTCGGTCGCAAAGACTCTAGGGGCGCCCGTCGTTCCCTCGACCCCATATCCACTGGTTGGTGGTTTGTCTGCTGAAATCAACTTGGTGCGCGTCGAAGGGCTGCTCGACATTTTCGGTGTACTCACTCAGAGGAGTTGAGGTGAAAGAGGCGGTGGGAAGATGAGCTTGAAACTTGATGGCAGGACGGAGAGAACTTGGGACCCCGGTCGGAGGCGAACTAAAGCCGAGGATTGTCCAATCAGGATGGGAAGGAACGTCCCTCTCGCTTCTATCGTTGCCTCAGCTGTCGGGTCCGGGAAACGTAATGCGTGCTGATCTGCTACATACGCCACAACTTGGGGGATCGTCCGTGAGCACGCACATTGCGGCTTCTGATGGTTGTACCGATCCTCACGTCCAAATCCTGGTAGTGTGGAGGGTTATAAATCCGCTAGTGATTAGGAACTGTAAGTAAATAGGAGAGACGCAATAACAACAGGGATCGGCCTCAGCCTGAGGGAGCCCGCCTACTACTAACAGTTCGGAACGCGGAGCCTGATTGACAGAGATTGACAGAGTATGGAGCGAACGATCGTAGCGCCCAGTCTCAGAACACTAGTACGTATACCCTATCCATCATGATCATCACGAGTACCACAATTCCCCTATACAGTATGCCAATATCTCACATTATGCCACTTCTTGCCAAGGGTTTATATTTGCTTGTGTACCTACTCTCTACCTAGCTTGACAAGCCAGGCAGTGCGAAGATGAGGCACAAGGCGCACAACAAGGTAGCAGCAAGCCAGACGAGAAGTTCCTAATGACGAAGAGTGGTGTAGAACAGATTTGGGGTCACAAAGTGGTTGTTGAAACGGAGTGGGTCGTGGCCAGGAGGTACATTAACAGACACGCAAGAACAAGGTAGCGAGGGTACAATCAGCGATCGAGGGAGAAGAGGGGAGCGACCGACCAAATTCTTTGATGACAACGTGGCGAAGAGCAGGTGCGGGAGATTACGGTACCCTCCTCTCTCTAAGGAATAGCGACCGGCGACCGAAAGCGTGATCACTTGAACATTACCTGCGATAGAATACAATCGGAGAACAGGCTAAGGCTCTCGCCACTCAGATCTCTCGTTCGGCATGAAATTCTTGATACATAGTTCGCGCCAACGGTGACCGCACGCATGTCGCTCGCCGTGACAGCGTAGTCTGAGCTAGTGATGTTAAGGGTCGGGACTGGGCCGACCCAGCGGTCGAGAACGAGGGTGACAAGACATGCTGAAACGCCTCGATCGAGGGGGAGGACAGAACATCGAGGGCGCGTGAGCGATCGACGTCGAAAGCTGAAGAAACAGGTCAGCGCACCTCAACAGGCTACAAAGACTTGCCTGGAACACCCTGAGTCACCATCGCCATTCTCCAGTCCATTCCAATGAACCTGCAACAACTTGAAGACAAAAGAACGCGACAATGTGCGACCATCGAGTGCACGACCCGAGCGCACAGACACCCCAGACGAGTCGGGCGGCACAACGGGAGATGTCTAGGGCTGCGTAGAGGCCAAGAATGCTAGCAGAGGTGGCGGACGAGATGGCACGAATGGCGTAGCGAATGATACCAGCGACGACCTGCAACAAGTCGCGCTGAAACCGTTAACTGAAGCCGTCAGCTTCCGGAACGGCTCGAGAACAAGTCAAATGACATACCTAGATCAGCCGAACCACCCGACAAGCCCGCGAGGCAAGCGAATGAACCCCATAGCATCCAGTTGGCGGGGGAGAGGAAAGGATATGCTTCGAGCCGGAACATCGAACCAGACGAACTGGGCGACGAAGAGGTCGTACCAGGTGGTCCCCAGAGCAACCAGGAACGCCCTAGCCTGAGGCGAGACGGGCGGACGATTGTGATACGAACGTGTCGAGTCGAGGTAGCGAGCCACTGGCAGGAAGGGACACAGACGATCAGAAGGGGTTGAGAGCGATCCAACGAGCGGCTCGCGCTCAGGCTACGACTCCGAGTCGAAGCGTCGGAAGTGGCTGACAGACGTACGCTCAGGCGCCTACATCACCCTCCAACGATATAAGATACACCCAACACCTGAACCCACCGCATCGTCGTGGACGAATGAAATCGAAGCCTAGAAATGTCAAACGCAAGGAGATAGTTCACGGACGACTCCGAATAAGGTCGAGGAATCAAGGTGATATGGGTCGAGTTGGATGGGTCGGATACGCACAGGAGATGCTGGGAGTGTCTAGGACCTTCCAGGACCCACCACGGACGCGCACCAGGCTGCAGAGATCGAGGACCACGACTCTGACTGACACCAGCCGCGACGCCATGTAACTTTAAGGCAACTATCCGACCACATCCCGCCCGTCGATACCAAGGTTTATCAAAAAAAAAAGGTATATCGTCATTCACTTTCACCTTTTCTTCTTCAGAGCAATTTTTACAAGTATTTATTATGTAGAAAAGCCAGAGCCTAAACCCTGGGCTCGGGCCTGACTGAACCCCAACCATAGGCCCTTCGAAGCCCTATATGTATGTGGGCCTAGGCCAGGGCCCTTCAGGGCTTCAGGCCAAGCCCATAACATCATTACTTACCTGAGTCTCCCCTTAGGCTTGCTTCGCTCTGGGAGTGTGTCCCACTGGCACTGCATCCCATTTCGGAAGTTGCCGAGCTGGAGACCTGGCTATGCCGGCAAGGTGCGTCTAGCGAGGGTTCGAGCGCTCGAAAATTTGGGGTTTACTTTTTCATGGGACACGCATCTTGGCAGGAGCGCCCCCGTAAACTGTATCCCATGCAGGGAATCCACTTTCTGGCTTCATGGGGCACACATCCCGCTTTGGTAGTGCCGCCGATGCATGCGGTCGTCGTCGTTCCTCACCCGCTCGGGCGCTACTACTATAGGCAGCTGACGCCAATGAGTACGTTATTGTTCTTACTTTCGGCAGTCGCTAACATGTTTGGGTGCCTCGGGCCCACCTAGAATGGATTAACTGTGTGCTCAGTGGTTCCGTCACTTTACAGCTTGATCTCCTTGATCACACACACAGGCATACCTAATCTGGGATTCAAGGTATTAGTAGCTTTCCATCTCATTCCTCGAAGACCTTCGCTGGTATAGCAGCCGACTTTGAACGAGCACGATAGATCTCGTGAACAGTAGTTCACGAATGAGAGTATAGGTACTTGCCAATTTCGAAAGTATGTGTTTGTGTCCGACTACCACCCTGCGCCAGGGTAGGCAGATACTCCGAAACAGGGCGGACATGCAATTGTTTCACTACACTGATCCCGCCATTTGACAGGCAGGAGCAATCAATATGCACATTCACGATTTGGTGCCTTCATGTGGCAAGGAGCCTGTTCCTGTGCGTCCACTATAAGTATGAACAGAAAATTTGGCGGTCAACAGGCCTCCCTCTTCGACGTGTCCAGGTCAGTCCACATCTAGTGAGTGAGGGTGTCTTGCTAAATATTCTGTAGATCCAGGCCACCGTACAATGCAGAAGCTCCACGAGACTGTCTATGGCTCATCGGTTGATGGAACTCCAGGGCAACATTGCTGCTACGATAACCAATATCGGCCTACGTTCCACGGGACAGAGCAGCGATACGTCAGCCCCACCACCGGCAGGTGCAAACGACTCAAAGTCCAAGCAGTCCATCCTAGTAGTCAGAATGTCGATAGGATCGAAGTTGATGTCGGAGAAAACACTCCTAATGCAAGGAAACTCGCTGTTTGGCTGGTTCACAACCCGCCATTCAAACTAGAGCAAATCCCCCTTTGGCTCTTCCGTTGGACTTGGTTCACGTTCGCACTCATTTGGCCATTTACCCCGCCGAGGTACACCGGATTCTACCCTGCCTACTTGTCGAGATACTACGGTCAGCTCTGGGTTGCTCGTTCCCCTCGCGAGTATTCTCTGCGAAAAGCTCAACTAGGAGCGGAGCCCGTCCACGAAATCACACATTCGACACACCCCCGTCGACTCGTGATTTATGATCCTACGTCGAAGTCCTGGCATGTCTGCTCTGACCCAAACATCATTAAGCAACAGAAATATGTTGCCATCTCCTACCGATACGAAGATATCATCCCTCAAGGTACAGCTGAGAAGAATAAACCCGCTTTCAAGGAGACATTCATTACAGAGGTGGAAGCCGCCGTGGCATCTCTCCATCAATCCGCCTATTGGATCGACCTGACGTTGATAGACAAAGTGGAATCACAGCCACCGGAAGAGATCGACAAGGATCTGTATCGCATGGCGGACGTTTATCGTGGCGCTCAGTTCACGCTTATCATGCTCTACCCCGCTGCTGGAGCCACAGAAGAGAGCGCATGGATGACATACGGTGAACGTCTCTGGACTTTTCCCGAGGCCCTCTTGAGCCGTGAGCTGCGCTTCAAGTTCAGAGGCGGCGAAGTCACCCCCATTACGCTCCATCAGCTCGCGAATCGTGCCTACGTCGGTTTCCCAGAGGAGTCCGCCATCGTCAATGCGTACGGGCTGAGAGATCCGTTGGAGAGGTTGGAAAGGCTCTCGCTGCTTAAGTCTGCCCTTTGGCGACGCACAAGCAGCGCTCTGGAGAAACTTGCAGAACCAGACGCTAAACAACACTTCAGGGCAGAGAGGGTGTACGCACTCATGGGATTCTTCGAGCATCGCATCCATCCCCACTTCGAGGAAACGCAGCTACAAGCACTTGTCAGGCTCTCAATGGCCAATGACAACGACCGCATCGCAGAGCGCATGGTTTCTCTTCTTCCTTCTCGGATCCCCGACACTGCTTGCTGGTATGCGGAGGAAGATGAATGGGGAGCGAATTTATGGGACGTCGAACCAGAAATCCAGGTAGTTGGAATGACGGAGAGGGAGGCCCTTGTCCTTGGAGGTTGTCGGGCAACCGCCATCCGGTGGAAAGACTTCCCCTCGGTCTCTTTCGCCGTGCGGCACTCGTACAAGCGGAGGATCGCCACTTACCTCCCAAATCTTTTCTGGGAACTGCTCCTCATCGGGATCATTCTAGAGGCGGCACTCGGTCACCTGGTTTCTGGAGTATGGGTTCCCCTTGTCATGGCGATTATTTTGATGCTGTTCGCACCTCTACTGGTAGCATATGGGGCCTCCGGACGCATAGTGCAGGCACAGCCATGGCTGGTTGGTGTCAAGGGTTTGATCTCTGCGGAAGAAGCTTCTAGCCTTTTGTACGGAGGTTCGATCTCTGCCTTGCCAAGAACGTCTTACACTCCCTCCGGTACTCCTCTCTCCCAAACTGAAACGGGTCAGTTCAGACGCGGAGACCCGGCACAACTGGACGCCCTCAGGCCTCTACCTTACGGTGCAAGAGAGGACGACGACCTGTATACACTCGTCGACACCCTATCGGCTACGATCTATTATTTCCGCGCGGCACGCCCACCGACGGTATGCTTGTACACGGGACGGGAGTCGGGGATGGGCAGGTTTGTGTTGTGCAGCGAAAGATGCACGGTCAACGAGCTGCACAAGGAGGCGGTCGTCAGGATGCCCTGGTACATTAGTCAATCTATGCGGGCGTGCGACTGGGTTGCGCTTGGTTGATTGAGGAAAAAAAAGACTTACGGAGAAATTTGCTAGTTGAAGGCTCTTTTTGTTCGTACAAACATGTAATAGTATGTAGTTCGGTACTTGGATGGGATTTAAATTATGGGCTTGGTTTGTACATAGGGTATTTCGAAAATATCTGAACATTACAAGTAGTACTTACTTACATGGGAAACTCTCCAACGTCCATACATATGTACAATGTTATTGTGTTTAACGCCGTGCACTGCTGGGTGCTCGACGAACGTTGCCTTGCATTCAAATTGTCTCTCGGGTGCTCGGTCGGCGCGTCACATCCGCAGTGGATTTTAGAACACTTCGAGTATAATATGTTACAACATGTGGTACAATACATAGACTCGCAAAACAGACTAACCGTAGCCTATCTCGCCTGCATCGATATCCTTTACACTTCTGTGTCCCATAATGACTGCCGTAAACAAACATTACCTTCTGATCTACGTGACACTCTAAACATCGCTCAGCCAAACTTTGAGCAGTTCGACAAGTTGCTTGGCAGCGACCTCCAACTTCTCGTCCCTTGTCCTCGCGACCTCCAAGATCGTCCGTTTTCTGTTTGTGGCGGCTAATACAAGCCCCACCTTACGGGGAGAAAACGCGACGGAAAGCATAGAGAACGGGAGGGGGGGAGGTCTGGTGGTACTCGTGCGGTGGTTTGTTGAGCTACTTGAGCCGATATTGTTGTGAAGCTGGGAGTTGGGAGCAGCCGACGACGAGGAGACGTCAGGGGGGGTTGTGTGCACCACCCCTTGACGGAGCCCATAATAGCGCACCAGGTCTTCCAGACGGCTGCGTGGCTGCATAAGATCAAACAGGTCCTTGAATGATTCTTCACGTTCAAGGTGAAGTTCGGTGTCATCCATCATCACGTCCTCACGCACTTTAAGTGCAATGAAGAGATCGAGGACTTGCGTCTCGCGTTGCAGTGTCTCTACGGGGCCAGCAAGGGACGAGGTCGAAGAGGAGAGGGGAAATGGGTCAGACGTGTATGGAGCACGGATAAGGGACCCATAGGCGGGCAAATAAGTAGAGCGCAGCACGTGCATGCAGGCTAGCATGTATGTCAGATTCTGATTATCCACTTGATACGAAGTGCGATTACCGATGTAAAACGACCTGTTCACCAAACGAAGTTGCTGCGACAACCAATACAGTGTCTTGCGCTGGCGCTCAAGTCGACTTTTATCTATCCCAGACGTCTGGGGAAATGTCGTGTATACAATCTTGAGGAGCAGATGCGAAGGCAATGTGGCTAGGCTTTTGTGGGACCGACTGCCAGGAAATGGCGGTGGGGCGACCGAACCAGCCGCAGTGTAAGGCGGAGGAGGAATGATACACTTTTCGTCAAGGATAACCATGGCGAGGACTGTTCCTAGGCGACTATGGTATGATGACGGGTGTGGGCAAGGCCAGAAGATGGCACGATATCCGACCGAGGCTATTTACAGGATGGGCAGCCCCACTGGCTGAAGCGCAGAAGTATACTGGCTTTGATACTGTTCAAGCACGTCTCGCACCGCGAAATCACCTGTAGAGAATGTGTGAGAAGAGGAGCTGCGGCATTGACAAAATGTAGCAGTGCTTTGCTATACATTCGGAACAGGGTGCTGCACCCAACATGTGATCACTCCTACTTGGATTCAGAATACAGAACACTACCGTGACTGATCCTGATCTTTGTCGTTTTGCACACATTCAGATCTGCACTCTCAAAAGAAAAAACATGCCACGAAGAGCGCGAATACATTTTGTGTCCTTGAAATCCTCCCTCGTGAATCTGCCCATCTCAATATATGGGCCTCTTCTTGAACGATCCATAGTGCGTGCGTGCTCTGCGCCAGTACCTCAAATGAACGTCCATTTGACACCCGACAGCGGCCACAAACGCTTGCCATACATTTGAAACGCGATTCGCAAGCCTCGAAAGTTGAGGTCTATGTGGGATGGACCGGAATGGCTTCTTCTTCTTCCCTCGCCCATTTCAATGCAGATGCACGAGAAAACGCTTTTGAGACGATCGAGATCGATCCTCAGTATGCGCAAGGCCTTGGATTCGCAGAGGGCGACATTGTACGTTTGCTGCTTCTCACGAAAAAGTGCCTGATCTCATATCCCGCAGGTCGAGATTGGTCTGTTGTATGATTTGCCCTTTGCCTCCTCAGTGGGAACAGAACCTCTCACGGCAGACGACTGGGAAATCATCGTGATTCCGCTTTATTGGTTCCATTGGCATACTTATCATTTCTTTTCCAGGAAATCCATGCTTCTCATGTCGAGTCTACTCTGTTGTCCCAGGTTCGGGTCGCAAAAGTGGGTCAAGAAATTGATGTATGGGTTTTGGGACGCACAAGAGTTAGCCTCCTTGTTGGTAGGTTCTATTTTCTTAATCCACATGTTCTCCTGACCAAACTTCCCCAGTTTCTTTGGCTCCGTCAACCAAAGGCAACGCAGCTCTCCTGACAACCGATAGCGAAGTCAGCATCGCGCCGAAGACGCACGCTCGCCAAAAAGCTGTCGGAGGTGCCCCGTCCAGCACTTCTCAGGACGGTGCATTCAAGAAAGATCCCGCGAAACCATCGTTGCCGGCGACCGTATTGCGAGTTCTGCCGACCCGTCTAATCGAACATTTTTCACCCTCATCAGCTTGTTATAATCGACCGGAGATACTAGCTTATATCCATCCTTACACGTTCTCTAACCTTGCGCAATCTCGGTATCCGATGAAGGAAGACATGAAAGATGTTTTCCTGAAGTTCTCGTATCGGTTGCTGGACCCTCCGCAGAACCCGCTTGAGCCACCCCGCAATGCTAATGCAAACGCAGAAATGCAGGAGCCTGTTGCTCAGGTTCTTCACCCAGGGGGGAAAAGCGAACATCCCGCTGCGGACCAGACATCATCTAATGTGCCTGCAGAAAATTTCCTATTAGTGGGATGGTCCGATAAAGTCCTAGAAAGCCACGTATACTTTCCGTATGGGTTGGAAGTTGTCGGTAATTGGAATTGGATTCAGTGAGTGAGGTCTTCTCGTAACTGTGGTGTTGTCAAACACTCGTATTGATGCTGGCGACAAGTGTTACTCCAACGGGAGAGCGAAATACGTTTTCAGACCTCTTCACTAACATTCCCGCTCAGAACCTTGACAAGGCAGAAGCGCTGTGAGTACACCGGATCGGAATGTGGGGTAGAATATATATTGACTGAAACCTATCGAGTGCAAGGCAACCATCCTTACCGGACATTGTACTCTCTGGCGTGCAGGATATCCTTGAGGAAGGTACCAAACAACTCGTTGCTAGTTTTGCTCTCCATTCTCTCGACAAGATGGTGCATGGAAGTGTGTGACTCGTTGATCAGATATTTTCCGTATTGCTCAACAGAGCATCGCAGTATCCGCAATTCTTTTGACCGGGAGAAAAGGAGTCGGCAAGACATCGGTAGCCTGGGCAATCGCGAAGCGGCTTGAGGAAGACACCCGCACATACGCATGTATGGTCTTGATTGTTCCCTGCATTGTTTTACTGCTAATTGGGCGAAGACACCCACTATATTGACTTCAAGTTCTACACCGAGAAACCGGTAGCGACCTTGAAGGCTCTCTTTCGGTATCTGTACGAGATTGCAGCATGGCATCGTCCGGCCGTACTCATATTCGATAACCTCGACAAGGTCTTGAGGGCAGAGGTCGAGGCGAGTGGTTTCTGCATTCGGAACTTGTCTCGTCTCCATATTGACGACCAAACACGGGTTACTAGCACACTGACTCATTTCGCTCTCGCCATATCACGGAGCTTTTCATCGCTCAATACTCTTCCGGAGCACGCATGATACCTTCAAATTTCCGTGGGATAGTCATGATTGGCACCGCTAAATCGCAAACGAGTCTGCACGCCCTCGCCCACACACTGCATATTTTTCAGGAAGTGTACCACATCCAGTCTCCCAACAAGGATGCGCGCAAGGAAGTCAGTAGGCGTTCCGTGCCTCGTGCCCATTAATTAGCTAAATTTCTCATCAGATATTGGCAAACTTGGTAGAACGACTATGTGTGAAATCTCGAGGTGTTGTCGTAGACCCCGACGATCCTCCAAACTTTGCCATGATTTCGACGCACACAGAAGGTTATTCTCCTGTTGATCTACAGGATCTTGTTACCCGTACAGTGCAGCAAGGCGCCAGCAGGGCGTTTCTAAGACATGGAGCAGGAGCAACTGAAGTAAGGATGTTGGTTTGGACAGATTGCTGTTGTGAATCTAACAGATACACTAGGTTAATCTTTCCGCCGCCGATTTCTCGAATGCGCAAGTGGATTTCGTTCCTCACTCTTTACGCGATGTCCCGCTTCAGAAATCAAACGTGGAGTGGGCTGACATAGGAGGTGAGTCTCTCCCCCTCTCCCTTTGTGATCTTGACAACCAACTTTATTCCAGGACTGGAACGGGTCAAACGTATTTTGCGAGAAACACTGGAATGGCCTACCAAGTATGCCCCATTGTTCAAGCAGTCACCCTTGCGCTTGCGTTCAGGGTAAGCTGAGAAAGAAGTCTGCCGCGTAGTGTTATTTACGTCTCAACAGGTTGTTACTGTATGGCTACCCCGGGTGTGGCAAGACACTTCTTGCTTCTGCCGTTGCCAGAGAGTGTGGGCTGAACTTCATTAGTATCAAAGGTCCTGAACTGTTGAATAAGTACATTGGTGCGAGTGAAAAATCCGTGCGTATGAATAAACCGAATTTTCTGTTTTTAACATTTGTTTCTCAGGTTAGAGATATCTTTGATCGAGCTTCCTCTGCGAAACCGTGTGTCCTGTTCTTCGATGAGTTCGACGCTATCGCTCCCAAGAGGTCCGTCATTCTTCATCTTATGCCTGCCACATTGGTTTATATTCGTAAATTTTAGAGGGCATGACAGTACAGGCGTGACCGATCGTGTGGTGAATCAGCTGCTGACTGAAATGGATGGTGCTGAAGGCCTGACTGGAGTATACGTACTCGCAGCCACAAGGTTGGTGCTCCGTCCATATCAACTTTGCCACTGTCTAACTTCTCGAGCAAGTCGACCTGATCTCATTGATGCTGCCCTCCTTCGCCCTGGTCGTCTTGACAAGTCCATTCTATGTGACATGCCCAATGAAGAAGATCGAAAGGATGTAAGAGCTCCAGTCTCTACGTTATGACGAGCTAATTCCTTCAGATTTTGCGAGCGGTTAGCCGCAAGGTAACATTGGGACCGTCAGTCGATTTTGAAGAAATCGCTCGATTGACCGAGGGGTACACAGGGGCTGACCTTCAGTCTCTGGTGTACAATGCTCATCTCCAAGTCGTACACGCGTCCATTGATGCAACGTCGACCAGACGGTCAGGGCAGGAGGAGGAGAAACGGATTCAATACGTAACACTCGGCGGTACCGGCGAACAAAAGATTCTTCCAAGAGCAGAGGAGTCTGCGCTGCAGAAAAGAGTATCCGAGTGCGATGTCTTTTTCAGCAAGCAAACTGATATCAGCACCTATAGCTTCAACAAATAATGAGCCCTAAAACAAATGTCAATACCGAGAAGAAACCAGCCGACACGCCTACAAAGGTCTCGTCTGTATCTTTATTGCTCAAGGATGACCACTTAATGGTGTGGGTCTTGCCAGCATGAAATCACGCAAGTCGACCTTTTGCAGGCACTCAAGACTATGCGACCCTCGGTTTCTCGGGAAGAGTTGGATCGTCTAGGTAGGATGTGAGTGTCTTCCCCATATTGTATGCTGTACAAGATCCGGTGCTGATGCGGAGAGGCGCCAGATATAGCGGTTTCGTATCAGATCGTAGTCATAACCAAAAATCATTCCCGTCGCCACCCGCCCCAGGCGGTGTCGGTTCGCGAGCGACTCTGGGATGACAGGGATTTGCAATAGTTTTTATATTGACAACATAGTCAACATTTCCCTTCTTGCAGTCCGCATCTATTTTGTAGGTGGACCTGCTGGTTTTAAAGAGATTTTTTGGTGATACTTTCCACGTCGTGGAAGGGGTGGATGCAACGAGGCAAGCAAAAATGAGGGGTGCCACCATCTTTCTGGGGTCCCGTGCGACAGGACCCCAGAACGTGGGAGCCAGGGTTTATTAACAACCAACGGGATCCCCTCTCGCAGAAGTGCAAGACACTGGAAATTTTTGTTACTTTATAATGGTTTCTTCGAAAAGGCATCAGAAACATAGCAAAGCACCGTTACAAAGTGCGTTTCGTGTTGCACAATGGTGCAAATACTTGTTGTGTTGGGCAGATCATTGACATAACCTCATCAAGCAGTGAGGACACGCATGACGAGGTCGAAAGGCAGGGTCAGTCCCCACGTTCCACTCATGAGGATGGTGTCAACCAGCTCATTGCTCCAATCCGATCATTTCTGTTCTGTTCATGTTTTTTTTTCTCGTTAGCCCCTTGCCGATCCCGAGCAGAACACCCAGCTACTGACAGAGCAGCTGCGGTCGTTGGGGTTGTACGCGGCGCACACACTAGGAGACGGAAATTGTCTGTTCCGCGCATTGAGCGATCAACTATACGGTTCCCCTTCATACCATCTTCAACTGCGCAAGGATATTTGCGACTGGATTGAGGCTCATTCGCGACGTTACGAACCGTTTTGTGAAGATGAACGTGGGTTAACCGCCCATCTGCGGTGTATGAGGGAACAAGGTGCGTGGTGGTGGTTATTTCCCTGTCAATAGGTCTCATTCTATTTTTCCATTTTCTTGGCAATGTGATGACACGCTGCAGGCACTTACGGCGGTCACCTTGAACTATCTGCGTTTTCTCACTTTGCGCGAAGAGATGTCAAGGTCATACAACCTGGACTTGTGTACGTCATCGAATGGAATGCGGGGGGAGAGGTTATCGCCGATCAATCTACTTCGACGACGACGCAAGCCGACGGTCAACTAACGGACGCACGTGAGAGACGACGTGTTCGGAAACAGCAACAACAAGAAATGTCGCAGCAAGAGGAAGCCAGTGATACAGTGTATGTGGCGTAAGTTCATCGAGATCACACGAAAACCTGAACCTTAAAATCGCTGACATTTGGGGCGCATGCAGGTACCATGATTGGGAACATTTCTCGTCGATTCGCAATCTGAGAGGTCCGCACACAGGCCTTCCAAACGTTTGTGAACTGCCAGCCCATTCGGAGGCTATTGTACCACCCCCTGTGAAGAAGAAGCCACCCTCGTCACGTGCTAAGGCAAAGCCGGAGTCCAAGGTCACCCTTAAACGTTCCAGGAATGGCCAATTCGCGAGCGCAAAGGTGAAGATCGAAGAAACTATGGTTCCTACCCCAACACAAATACCTCTTCCTATGTCGCGTTCGCCATCACCCCTATCTTCTGCCGAATCACTACCCCAGATCGATGTTGATGTATTACCACCCACACCTGTCACTTCACAACCGGCAAATGTAGATTCTTCACTACCCCCTGCCCTCCGAGTCCACCGATCCCCTAAGCGCACGTTTGACGAATCGTCGGGCTCTTCCTCTGTATCAGATTCCATAGCAAAGAGGACACGCAGTGCCCGCAAACTTCCCCATCCTGCAATGCAATTGCAGCCAGATTCGAACGCTATCGAGGTCGACGATCCCGAGGAAGAAGAGTCGACACCTGAACTCTCCACCTCAAGATCCTCTACTTCTACGCGCTCTTCGTCGGTGGCGTCGTCTCCCCTTCCTGGGACGCCGCCTCCGGAGCCCGAGCCCGAGCCCGAACCCATGTTTATTGAGAGACCTCTGACGCGACGCCAACGCAAAGCCCTCGGGCTTCCCAAACCACGGACTACGCTTGTTACGAGACGGGCAAGTGCAGGAAAGATTGTCATTCCCGGCGGTCGATTCAAGAGGAACGTTGGTGCCACGGCAGAGAACAAGGGATTGGCGAAGATAAGGGAAGTCGGGGACGCCGGCGTGGATGATGAAGGTAGCATGCCCGAGGAGTGGCAACGGAATGGAACGGGAAGGTTAGATGTGCGTGGTTTTCGAGAGTTGAAGATCTAGCGCTGTTTGCGCCGGGTTTTCTTCCGCACTTCACCGACGTTCAAACGTATCTCATGACGTTGACGAGCTAGCGACGACCCTTGTTACGACCACGCCCACGACCACCGACTACGTTTACACTCGCTCCGCTCCTCATCGCACACACGTGACACGACCAAGAAACGGCATCTCACTCCACCGCATGATGTGCTTCCTCGAGCATTTATTTCAGCATCTAGTATAGATCATCATTCCCCAATCCTGTTCACGATACCCGCACATTTTAGCCTGTATCAATATTATACCGAATACATCGCCAGCATTCGAGCGTGATTGGCCTGCGAAGAACAAACGTGCGAGCGAGTTATTGTGAAACAGGGGTAAATGATAGATTTGGTAATAGGATCACGTGACCGGTCATTTATCACAATTGGGCGCGAGACGCGTTTGTCGAGGCTCCTTTCTTTCGTTCCTGCATCGTGCAGATGGATCCGGGGAACGACATCCACACCATTCACCATGTCGAGTCCCTACGTCGCAAAGCTTCTTACTATTGGCCGGACAGGCGCTATCACAGTTACAAAAGAGGCGCAGTCTTCAATAACCATGACTTCTGCCCTGCACTCAACCTCCGTACACTAATTTCCTCGCTTTCTCGGACAACAAGGGACGAGGAAGATCATTCGGCAGGTGACACACCTCCGACGAGTGACCGTATCCTCCGCAAACGCAAACGTTTAGAGTCGGCCCCTGGCCCTTCAAAACGCATTAGATTCGACAACAACGCCCGAGAGAATTCAAATGATGAACAGGATGAAAGCGGAGAGATTGACGAAGACGACGCAGGCTCGGAGTACAGGCAGATTTATCCGTCATTTTGGGAATCACCCTCCGACGTAATTAATGAGGCGTATCAAACAGAGCACACCTCTTTTCTTCAAGTTTACCGGTTTGCGTTGCACTTGCGGTATAACAAGGTGGTTGACCACAGTTCGGAACATTACGCCGACGACAAAACCGCAGCGAAATGGGGATGGCTCAAGGAAGAGAAGAAGCTTTGTTCTCTTCTTGACGTCCGTCAGAGGAACATATCTCTCTCCCAAGATATAGATATGGGGAGGATCTTTCTGACACGCTACCATGGTCGTCTTTTGGCTCTTTCTGGACAACTTCAAGAACCTCCTGTCTCTTTCCCAGAAGAACACAGCGAGATGTGGTTGTTTTTGCTCCCGGACATCCCGTGGCCAGATGATCTCGCTGAAGACAACCTTGAGGAGCAAAATATGCAGCCATTACGTATGCACCATGACTTTATCACAGCCTGCACCGTCCTCCAGTCCCACCATCGCGCGAAGCTGGAAGCGAGTCTCCAACTACACGTCCTTCCAGAAGGCACTTATGACCCTACATGTGACCTTCCGTTTGAGCTCCGGGCCCGCTTCTCGCTCTCGCTCGCAATACCCGAGACTTATTACCCGTTCAAACACTCGCTTTCTCAGCGGGGTCTGAGCGACCTCGAGGGTCTCCAACGCCGACTTTTCTGCTTCCTCTCCAAAACACCCCTTACGCATCCTGCATATTGCAATGTTATGGAAGAATCAGTGGACGTTACCATCCCCTTCTTTCTTAAAATCATGCGTCCAGCACCCCCTCTTGCGCAGGATGTGAGCTACGAGTCATTGCAGCCTGATGGACTCCTCGCAACGTTGATGCCCTTTCAAAGGCGCACTGTCGCATGGATGCTAGAGCGTGAGGGCAAACGCATCACACCTGCGGGGACCGTAGCGCCGCTCGACGATTCGGAGGCCTCTTCGAGTACAGAAAGTAGGCACTTACCACCATTTTGGGAAGAAATAGAAATGGGAGGTAGAAATTTCTTTTTCAACCGCCTCACAAGCGCTTTTAGTCCCACCATCCCCGGGCCCCATACTGCGCTGGGAGGCATACTTGCTGAGGAACCTGGTCTGACCCCTTCCTATACTTCATGTGATTGGGTGGCTTACATGGCTTGATCTATCTAGGTCTCGGGAAAACGATGGAGTGTCTTTCGTTAATTCTTCTCAACCCAGCTCCAGAGAGGAACCCCTTGAACCAGAGATGGGATCCAGAAGCGCAACTGCACGTCAAAGAGATCAAGGTGAGATGTTAGCCTCGTCGTACCCTCCTTCAAGTTTGTTAACATTCCATGCTCGTAGACAACCCTTATTGTGACTCCACCCGCACTAGCGGCCCAGTGGGCAGACGAACTCGCCGCTCATGCACCTGATCTCAAAGTTTTTGTATACCAAGGTTGGGCGAAGCTCGGGGTACCGATTACGGAGGCCGACGTCGAAGCCGAGAGAGCGAAACGTCGTTCCATGGCAGCTCGACGCAATGTCAGGGCCAAAGCCAAGCGGAATGGCAAAGGGAGGGACAATACGTTGCCAGGCGACGACATCGTCGTGGGCGAGTTAGAGCCCGATGCCAGGCACAACCCAAGCGCTGACGACTTGGATCCAATCCTCGACTGGCCCAACTACATCAATCAGTTTGACGTTTGCATCACAACATATAATGTCCTTCGATTGGATCTGACCGTTGCCCGCGCTCCTCCCAAACGTCCCCGCAGACAGGATGTAGAGTACAAGATCCTGATGAGGCCAAGGAGTCCCCTGGTGATGTGCGAGTGGTATCGAGTGATTATGGACGAGGTGCAGATGATGGGAACGGGCAGATCTGAGTTCGTTTTTTTCCACCTCTCCCGCATTTTTTCTCTACGATTTGCTGGGCGGACGACAAACACTGTACTGATGTCTCTAATTCCAGGGAAATGGTTTCTCTTATTCCCCGTTTATCTTCCTTCGCCGTCTCCGGAACCCCGGCGCGTGCCCAGGTCTCAGACCTCATCAGCGTTCTTCGATTCTTGCGCATAAATGACCTTGTGGAGCCCACGCGGATGTGGAACAGACTTTTGAAACATGGGTTCAAAGATTTGTTTGTGTCATTGTTCCAGAAATATTCTGTCAGGTTAGCCAGCATGTCGCCAAAAGTATGGGTTATTACTAATCCGGTCTACGATATAGGACGTTGAAGTCTTCTGTCAAGAACGAGTTGACGATACCTCAACAACACCGATATTTGGTAGCTATTGAACTTGGACGGGTCGAGCGACACGTGAGTTGTCTTCGAGCTAGTGACGTCGCGGATAGAATATTCATTGCATGAAATTCGAAAGGTATACGACCAAGCACTGGAAGAGGCACTTGCCGAGCTTGGGCTGGACGCACGTGGAGTTGCAGCATACGAAGGGTGGGAGGTAGATGCGCCTATTCTTAGAAACGTGCTGCGAAGGTTGAGAGGGATATGTACACATCCGCAGGTGGGTCCCTAACATATTTCTCGTGCATTTTTCTCGTGCATTTCGCCCATCTTGGGGTTTGGTGTGGTACAGGTTGGACACCTGCCTAAGCAAGGTGATAAACTGAATAAATCGGGTGCCTTGAAGAGCATGGCAGACGTCCTGGAGGTACGCATGCCTGTGGATCCTTCGTATCGGTACATTCACTGGTTCTCTAGTCGATGAAAGACCATAATTGGAGGACATTGACAGAGGATCGCAGAGCAAAAGTGGGTACTTCACCCTGGTCACAGATTTGATTTCACTCTGTTACCGCATAGCCGCTCACCGCCTCGACTATCTAGGTTTTAACCCTGACTCGCCTCGCCCAACTCCAACAACACCGCGCAGACGATCTTGACCGGTACCAGCGCGCGCTCGAATATCTGCTCACTGCAGAAACAGAAGCCAGTCAGGTCATCGACGAGATTAGAGCCTCCATAGCGCAGCATAATTTAAAAGGCGAAGCTCTCAAAAAAGAAGCACAAGCGTTGAGAGATACGCGGAAAATAAATATTCCCAACGATCAGCACACCGACAAGGACATTGGAAAGGGGAAGGGAAAGGAATTCAAACGCGATTCGACGTCACCGATAGATCTCGATCTCGATTTCAACGATGATGAGGATGTCGAAGATCGAGGGTTACCCAAGACACCGGCCGGTGAGGACCACAGGGTCAAGCGAGCGGCATTGCTGGCTCGTCTACGAGAATGTTTGATGGTGCTTCATCGGGTCAGATTCTTGCAGGGAGATGTGTACCATGTTCTTGGATCCTCCTATTCGGAGAAGGAAGACGCCGCGTACGCGGACGCAGAAAATCTCCGGAAGGACCTGCTCAAGTGTGAGTTTGTGTTGTATGTAACGCGGCTGTGGCTGAATTCTGTGATTGGCTAGCTACGGAGGAGGCAGCGAACAGGGCTATGCGAAGGCTGAGCGTTGCTGCGACGGAGAAGCGCGTGACAGAACGAGCGCTGCAGATCCCGTTACCCTTCATGGAGGGCGGAGGTATTAGATCAGCCCATTTGGTGAGCGCCACCATCCCAACTTCTGTTTAGAATCTTCTTGCATTAATTTCACGAATCTGTTCAGTTCGAAGAAGCAAATGAAATTATCGAAGATGTGCTTAACGAGCAATCCGCTCTTCTCTGGCAGTGGCGTACCAAGATTGTTGGACTACTCACTCAAAAACTTAACTCTGCCGGCGAACAAGCTGACGGAGAAGAGTATGCCCGTACACTGGACACGCAAGGCGAGGCTGAGGCCTACCTGCAAGCCTATGCTGCGCTCCTCGCTGACCGCCGGGAGACAATCGCTGCGGAACGGACACTCCTTGCAGCGCACGAGGGAAGGGAGAGAAAGACGAGAAAGACCAAGGCTGCCGCTCGGGCGAAGTTCCGGACGCAGGAGAACTTGGAGGTTCTAGGCGACTTCGAAGTACAGCCTGAACACGAAGTGCTGTACGGGCAGCTGTTGGAGCAACGCAAGGAACTGCAATTGTTTGAACGTGCGCTAAAATCGGTCATGGTGGACCTCACCGCTGTTGCTGCCCGTATTCCAAAGGAGAACGATCCAGAGAAGATTATCGCCAAAGACGGGGCTGCAAGTTTGCGGGCGCTGATAGCGAGCCTACGTAAGCAAATATATTGTTTCGCACCAGGGACCAAAGCAAATTGTTAACTTCATAACAGAGGAACTCACGGACAAGCTAGATGCCGACATTGCTGTACTACGAAAGGTTTTCAACGATCGTATCGTGTCTGTATCCGCACCTTTTCCTCGCGCAACTCGTTCACTTACACGTAATCAGTTACTTCCGGCAGCTCCAAGAGATCTCAGATACTGTGGCAGAAGTCCAATGGGAGGGTTCTCTCGTCGATGCCATGGAGGCAGCTAAGCTGGACAATGCCGATCTTGGAGCCAAAATCAATACGAGGCGTGCACGACAGCGATATCTGGAGCATCTTGCCGAGGGCGGGTCAAGCGTTGACAATGAAGACGCCGTCTGTATTTTATGTCAGTGCGAGTTTTTGCGAGGGTTCATTACTCAATGGTTCGAGGCTTCTTCCTTGAGAGAAACGCACGCTGACATCTTGAATAGTGCCCATATCTTCTGTGAGGTATGTTTTGTAAACCTTTTGATGATGATCAGTTGATATACTATTCGGACCACCTTGAGGGGTGCATGAAGGCATGGATTGCTCGTGGTCAAGGAAGAGCTTGTCCTGTTTGCAGGTGTGCTTCACTTAAGCACTTCCAGTTACCGACTGAAGGTCTCTTGTAGGGCTCCTATCGATCCCAGTCAGCTACAACGCTTCACGGTTGAGGAAGATCAACCGCCTCCCCAAAGGCCCTTATTGAACAATGGAGAACCAGTTCCTACTTCCCGTCGGGAAATCCAGTACAACACGATTGGTGAGTTTGAGGTATCCAAGCGATGAGAGTAGATTCTTATCAACCACCGAAAGACCCCACTTTATTTGCAGACATCCAGACGATGGAATCGAATGGAAGCTATGGGAGCAAGATTCAGACACTCGTTCGACATTTGCTACACATCCAACTTGTAGACCCCGGCGCCAAGAGTATCGTTTTTTCTGCATGGGCTGATTCATTGACAAGTGAGTTTGTGGTCTCTTCGCTCTCCCAGAGAGCTTGCCGCTGATTGTGTTTCAAGTCATCGAGCATGCTCTTCATTCGAACGGCACGTCGAAACCATATATACACCAATGATCGACTAAGACTATTCTAGGTATACCCTGTATACGCTTGGACCAGAGTCAAGGGAAGGGCAAAGACCTCGGAGCGAAAAGATTTCGAGTCGATCCATATTTTCAGGTTCTTCTCTTGCATGGGTACGTGGATCGTGATTCGATATGACCTCTGCTTAACGCCCGCAAAGCGAACGCGATAACGCTGGCCTGAATGTCACCTGTGCTTCTCGAGTTTTCCTCTTGGAGAGCGTGGTGAATCACGGCTTCGAAGTACAAGGTAACTTTGTGTATTGTTGATATTGGGTTATCACTAAATCATGAGCTAGCCATTGCACGTATAGATCGAATGGGCCAAACTCGAGCAACCGAAGGTATGTTGCCCTTCCTGCTGATTGTCCTTGTAATTCTCATCAACGAGAACAGTGTTCTGCTACTATGCTGAAGGTACGTTGGATGTATACACCATGACATGACAGAGAAATGAACGAGTTCATAGACACCGTGGAGAAGAACATCCTCGACCTTGCTGCCAGACAAGGCCTGTCCCTTTACACCAAGGACAATTCGGCTGGATCCCTCAACGTCACCTCCTTCGCGGTGGACTCACAGAAGAAACTGGTCGATTCGCCAACGAAATCGGGCAAGAAAGGACATCCGGCTCAAAAAGGCGACTTTATCTTCAAGTGCGCATCTTCTCTCTTGCTTTTGTGGTTTTCGGTGATTCATGTTCGACTAGGGTGGACGACATGCTGGCGATCCTGTTCCCGCACATGTTCGAGGATGTCGAGTTCCTCTTGCCACCGGACGCACGCGGCGAGGAAGCGCCGTCGTCTATGAACGGGCAACCTGGTCCCGTTCGTTTGCCGGTCAGACGGCTGCACATCAATGCGGAAGCGGGACCGTCGAGGCTCCCCACCTCGTAGGCGTCATGTATGTCATTTTTTGTAGAGAATGTTGGTTTTGTAGCCATCGTTGTATGGTTCGGTTTTCATTTAGTACGCAGTGTACTGTAACTTTGTCGCGACGTTTCATGTTTCATACCCCACACGTTCCGACTTCGGCGGGCGATGTCGAATGAATCTTCTTTCAATGATTTACAGTGACCACACTCTCGTCGCCGTTTCGGATCTTGGTCTCTCGTGTCCACGTAGGTATGCGAGTATCGTACAGACCGCATCGGCTCACTCTCAGGCTTTCCAAGGCGAACACGGTGCCCTGCTGGCAGGCGATGGATGAAAGCGTCGTCGAAGCTGATAGCATACCGGCGATTGCCGGTGAGACGTCGGATTACAAACAGTGACTACTTACTGCACCCGCGGAAGCAAAAACGCCGACGGATCAGTCCAGTACCACGACATTGACACGCGTCATGAAAAAAAAAAAAAAAAAAAGTCGCACCATTTTCCCGCTGACTCCGAGGTACCAAGGAAGCTGTCGACATTTCAAAAACGGGGTGTATAACAAAATCGATGGCGAAGAGGTCCAGGTGTACCCACCCCAACTCGGACGTGCCTTTGCGTCACCGAGCGCCTGCAAGTCTGCTTTTAGGTACCGCGACGCACTGCGTACACGCGCACGTCGACACGCCTCGTTGGCGACACGCACGCACGCACGCACGCAGGCACCCGATGGGCCCGAACCACTGGAAACCGGAAACGCGCGACCCAATGGTTTGGGTTGCGGCTGTACATACAATGTCAATGCTGTACAGCAACCTTTGGTCAGTTCAAGGTCGTGTTGGAAGCGAGTACTGATGGCGAGATATCGATAATGATTCTCGGCGTGAGCGGGAATTTCGCGAGCGTGCTTTTTCAGAGGTGCTGCGGAACTGCGTTGCTTTCCCCGGTGTCGGCCGCTGCTTCGATCACCCGACCTGCAAAGGCGAAGCTGCCCCATCCCCGAGGCGACTGCTCGCAAGAGTCTCGGCACACCCCACGGTAACTCAGATGAAACCCCCAAACTCAGCCTCGACAGGTGACACTCGAGTGACGATTCAGCGTGACAATCCGCTCCACGATCTCGCTCACTTTCACGCCAAACGCGCTCGTTCAAATTCGCACTCGTCGTACATACGCCACGGAAACGATACCCAGGCGTGGACGATGGAAAAAAAGGCTATGTGGAATCCTCGAATGGTGCGACGCTGACGAACCAACGTTGCTGTACAGCTTGGAGGTACAGACGCGCGCCCGCGTGTCACGGACTCGCGGTGTGGAGAAGGAGATCTCCGAACGCGTCCCGCTTGCGCTGAGCGCTGATCCCCAGATCGTCCTCCGTTTAGAACCTCCATTCCCACGTCGTCACATCGATTCACGAATCACTTTCATCATCTTCATCGTCATCATCATATCATCATCATCATCATCGTGGACATCGCGATGCATTGGCATTGGCCCATCCGTCTGGGTAATCCCCAACACCGTCGTTCATCTCATCTCATCTGGCCCTCAAAAAGGGATCAGAAACAGGGGGCGTGGCGTGCGTCGTGCAAACGGCACGATGCAAGGAATTGTCCGTCTGACAGCGGACACCAAGGAAGTGACTCGTCAAGGGGGCTACCTCGCGTCTCCGCATATATATATAACTCCGTGACGTGTGACGTATGGCTCTTTTGGTGCCGACCGGCGTCGACGCGCTGCCAATCCGGACTTGCAGGATAGATGGAGCATGACTCCCCGAGATAATGGAAGCCTATCTGATAGACACGACATTACCTAGACTGGGACGGAGAGCTCAACACCGTATGTTCCATTTACCATTTCGCATTTCAGTAACGAGGACGAGGACGACCATCAAGATCGTCCTACCGCAAGTACCAGCTACAAGTGCTACGAAAACGAAGCGCGGTCATGGTAAAAAAAAAAAAAAAAAGACAACTGCCGCCTGCGACAACGAGACTATATACGTATACGTGTACTGGCGATTATAATGAGTTATTTCATACCGCAAAAGCGGGAAAAAGAAAACGAAATGGAATGTGTGCGTGCGTGCGATGCAAGAGAACGTCGTCCGCCTGACTTGATAACGGCGGCACGACGGCGACATGGTGGATAGCGATGCAAGTGAAAACAACGAAACGAGGACATGATAAAAAAAGGGAGGACAGTGTGGCGAAAGCGAACGCGCGCACAAGAGGTTGCTGGAAAAAAAAAAATGCTTCGACAGAACGACAGATGCGCGATGGGATCCAAGTCCACGGGATGCAAAAAAAAAAAGGCGAGAGGAGCACGTCAAAATGCACCGCCGTCCCAGCTGGCCCGCTTGCGCTTGTTATCATTCGCCTTGCGCAACTGCAGGTCTTGCGGCGAGACAAAGCTCATGCCACGCTGCTGGCGCACACCTGTCGTACCCACTTCCTGGGCTGTCTCCACGAGCAACGCTTGCGCTGTCTGGAGTGCCTGGGTGACCGACGAATACGGCGCCGTCGGTGGCGCGGACCTTAGAGACATGCTCGAGCGCGCCAAATCGAGTGCTTGGCCCTGCCTTGAGGTGTCTGCGGCGCCAGAACCCACGTCATGGTGGCCATTGCCGCTATAATAATGCAGGTCGAGGAAAGGCAGATTGTGGAAATCGTTGCAAGTCGGCGGCTTCCACAGATCAACGCCCGACTGCGAGTCTGCGGCGGCGGATTCTGAAGGGAGCGCATCGAAAGAGGGCAGCGGCCGCGCGGTTGTCATGATGGGTTGCGGATGCGCCTGAACCTGCGAACGTGCCATGGTGGAGCGCGACTCTGACGGGGGCACAGATATGGATCGGCCATGCGACGCAGATGAATGAACATGCGACAGGGGACGCATGGGGCGAGATGTTGTGAGTGGCGTCGCAGGTGGCGTCGAGCGTGCTATATCGACCATGTCCTCCATGTTGTGGGGGGCGATGGCGAACAGCTCGACGATATTCAGAGACGTCTCCGCATCGTCTTTCTGAACGCCGATTTCGCTGGTGGTAGAGGGGACTTCGACCTGATCGTTGAGCGTAATCGACGCCAGCTCGATTTCGTCAATGCCAGGCATGGGGAGCATGCCAGAGGGCTGCTGCATGCCTGACAGTCCGAGACCGGGTGTTCCAAAGCCGAACCCGGGGCCATAATACGACTGCTGTGGCTGATGGGTGCGTGCGCCAAAGATAAGGTCGCCGGCGTAGCTGGAGTGATGGGTGAAGCCCCTGAATGTGCTGGTGGGGAACATCTCAGGGTCCGAAAATGTAGAGTGCGTATCGCCCACGCCAGCCTCGGAGGCAAAGTCGTGAAGGGTGGTCGGAAATAAGTCGTACCGATCCATGACGCCGTGGTTGAGGTGATGAAAGGAAAAGGGGGACGATGGTACTGGGGAGAGGCCGTCGGCAAAGGAGGAGCCGCTGCTGGAGAATGTGGTGGAGGTGTCGAGCCGGGGATTGGCAGAAAACCAGTCCTGCGCGCCCCAGGGGGACTTTCCGATGGTGGGCATGCGGCGGATGAAGGGGGACTGATTGAAGGGGTAGTCGGACGAGGAAATGTGCGACGAGGTGGGAGAGCCGGCGTTGGCGGACCAGCTGCTGGAGTGGATGGCGGACCACGGGCCCTGTGACTGGGACGAGTCGGTGAGCTCTGAGAGGGACTGGGACGCGCTGGGCATGAAGTCGGGGATGGAGAGGGGCTCGGAGAGCGGGTCGATGGTCTCCATGTCCATCTCGGGAAAGGGCTCGGCGGAGGAGGGGGTCTCGTCGTGGGGGGACGTCTGTGTTGTGATGGGGGGGCACCTGAAGAGGG